>VUQK01042171.1:0-11654 GCA_015106715.1 Bujurquina vittata
GATCTCAATTACTGTCTTTCTCAATTGCTCCTGAATTTCTTTGGATCTCGGCATGATGTGTAGCTTTCAAGGATCTTCTGGTGGACCTTACTGTGTCAGGCAGCTCCTATTGAAGTGATGTCTTGAATGGGAACAGGTGTGGCAATAATCAGGCCTGGGTGTGGCTAGGGAAATTGAACTCAGGTGTGACAAACCACAGTTATAGTATGTTTTAACAAGGGGGCAATCACTTTTTCACACAGGGCCATGGTGGTCTGGATTTTTTTTCACCTTTACTAATCAACACCTCCATTTACAACTTGCATTTTGTGTTTACTTGTGTTGTCCTTGACTATTGTTTAAATTGGTTTGATGTTCCGAAACACTTAAGTGTGACAAACATGCAAAAAAAAACAGGAAATGAGGAAGGGGGCAAACACTTTTTCACACCACTGTAGTGGCTGCTTGTTACTGCTGCGACCAAACCAGTGAAAGCAAATGAATCGAGCTGGTTCGTTTACTTATTGCCTCAGTTATTTTATTTTTCTTGTGGACTGCTTCTTCTTCTAATTTCTCATGAACTTGGACTACTTGGCAGCCAGTTTATTCTAGTCCTGACTGAGCAACTCTATTAATTTTCTTTTTTCTGTGTTGGTGAAACTGCCTTTTCTTTATCTCTGGTTCTCCATAGCTGCTGCAAATCAGTGGTGACAAATGAGCAAGCCCGTGAAGATAACTATGTAGCCTAGCAGAGCATGCTGCTAGGCAGTCATAGCAGGTTGGGCACATGTATGGAAGCACATTACTAAGATCTGGCATTGGTAAGATTAGATTAAGTTTAGTTTGTGCAACCGATTGGACTGATCTTAATTAAGACTTAGCATTTGTGCAACCAAAATAAAATCCTTATAAATCTAGTTTGGTCTAATATAATTAAAAGAAAATACTGCTATATGGGTTAAGAGGGTTTCTGTTCACCCTCCTAATCTGCATCTACAACTCAAAAACAGTGGGAATGGCTGAAGATGTGAAATGTTCATTAAACATGTATCTTGTACAGTGGAATAAAAGGGTTAGGGAAAAAAAGGGGGTTTAGGGCATTCTTCCGTTTTTCACTAGCTATTTCTACTCACTTTCTGAAGCTCCTGATGCAGAACTATTAAGTGGGACACTTAAAATATTGATAATGATTAAAGTTTAACTAGAAGGTTCTTTTAAGATTGACCTGACACCATTGGCGGGTTGAACTCTGCAGGGACGCTTGGCCGCCCTTTTGTTCCCAGTGAACTCGCAATTTGAATAAGTACATTGGTGCACGTTTGTATGTCTGTTTGTATGTATTTTTACATTATGCATTAGCTGCAATGATCCAAATTCAGATCTTGACTCAGATCAAAAATCAGCTAATGAATCCAACTTTCACTCAAGCTTCAAACTGCTGGATCCTACAACCCTCACAAAGCACTTAAATGCACTAAGTTTAAAAAAAAAATCCAGCAGGTTGTGCCACAGACTTTCAGATAAAAATAACTGATGTCAGCAAGTTCAGGCCAAGATGACCTTCACTGCATCACCGTGATGCTATCAGAGTTTCTTTGTCAGACATAAAAAGGCTCTTCTACAGCCACAGGCTACATTATGCAACTGGTTTCATAAGAAATCGTGCACATAATGAGTCAATTCATGGTATTTGCATCAATGTATGGGGTCAGCATGACGTAAACTTCGTCACCCGCCTACATAGATCTTCTAGCTGTGAGGATGCCATTGTATTTTTTCAAGTGCATGCGTGGAAAGTGTCCATATATAAAAACAGTACAATATGTACACTTGATGTACACCCACAAATCCAAAAAAGATGAGAGGCTATGTAAATGTAAATGCAAACAGAATAAAATGACTAGCAAATATCATAAACCCAGATTTTATTCACAGTAGAACATAAAAAAACACATAAATCAAAAACTGAGAAATTTTAATGTTTGAATTTGGTGGCAGCAACACATCTCAAGAAAGTTAGATAGGAGCAACAAAGGGCTGGAAAAGTGAATGCAACTAAGTAACTAAATGGAGGTTCACCGATTTGCAAAAATCAGAGTTGACAATTTCAGTGTGTGTGGAACAATTTCAGGCGAGAGACCGTTCTGCTTGTTATTGGTGCTTAGTTCAAAAACCTACAGGGGTGCATTAATGGAACAGGCAGCTTGCACATCTGGACCTTTCCAGCAACAATGTAGAAAAGTATACACAGGTTTTAGAACATCATATGCACCCATCCAGACAACGTCTGTTTCAGGGAAGGCAGTGAGACAATGCTGCAACTATTACAGCAGCATGGCTTTCTAGTAGAAGAGTCCAGGTGCTGACATCAAATTTTAAATGGGATAATATTGTTAATGAAAAAGTAAAACGTCTCAGAAATGTCTCAGTTTACCCATCTGATTTTCTGTTGTGAATAAATTCATTGTATTTCTGTTTTGATTTGCATTTTACACAGCGTCCCAGTTTATTTGGAATTAGGGTTCAAGGGTTCAAAGATGTGCACAACCAGTTTTCTTTTTTACATCATATATAATGTGTCATCAAAATATCCTGAGAACAGGTTCTCAGGCATGTTCAGACAACTTCAAAGTATGGCTGCTAGTTTTAAATTGCTCACTCCGAGATTTCACTAAGGACCGATTCCCAAACTCGCACTGAGTGCAAACATCAGTTACTCTTTCAGACTGACCCAAATTTCATGTGAAGGAACACTGCTGATGATAAATGAACAATTATCAGCTGAGTTTCCAAGCCTGAAGGCAGTGTATCAGGTAAGTCGCTTTTTTTTCTCCCCAGTTCTACTGTAACATGCTGGACATCCTGAATAATGGACAACTTTCAGGGGAGCACCCAAAAAAAGCTTTAGCTCACCACCTGTAGCACTCTCCAGATTTGTCCACTTCCACAAAAATTGAATTCAAGCTGAAGGTTCACAGTAAAGTAGATCTAGTGCACGACAGAGACACATGTGCACTGGGACATGGGTGCAGCTATACACTTTTGTCTACACTTGGATCAGTGTGATGTCATAAAGAGCTGCTATCCTTAATACGGTCATCTCAGACACACAGCTTTGGCTGTGAGCAGAGGAACCCTCTCAAACTGTGCTTCAGACCTTGAAGCCAATCAGTAGAAAGTTGGCTTAAAATATAATTTTTTTTTTCTCATAGACTCCAAGGATAAAAACAGGGAGCCAGAAATAAGCCGAATACCAGAATCCAACACTGGCATCCTGAGCGCGGCTTCACCCTGACCACATGTAACAGAAGTGAAAGTCTCATTAGGAGCATGCCCCGACATTGTCAGGCACGCATACAAGCACACATTTTGAGCTGCTGCAAAATACCTGCTGCATCGTTTTTTCCATATCAGTACACAAATCCACTGCAGGATTTTTTTCCCCACCGAGATCTGATGTGTTTTCAAAGTGTTAGTAGCAGTGTATATATAGTATTTCAGGCCAGGGGTAGGGTGGTTAAAAAGAATTTTTGAAAGGCATGAATCATCAGCTCTGTTGTCTTTCTAATCAAGTGACCTCCATATGCCAGAGCAAAAAAGCTTGAAGGCTATGTAGATGTGGGAGTTTCAGTCGCGTTTAATGTTGCACCAGGTAATTGATTGCAATCATTAGTGCAGCACAGAGTGACCTTGCTTACGGGGGAGAAGGGGGTTGGAGGGTTGGGGTGACGGTGCATGTGTGAGTCAGTGAGGGAGGCAGTAAGAGAAAAACAAAGGCAGCACAGAAGTGGTTTAATGGACTGTAACGCGTGTCTTCATTGCATTGCAGGTGCACATGTGTAAAAGAGATGAGCTCAGAGGGCAGACACATCTGAAGGTAAATAAATCATATTCCCAGCTCTGGGCTGACATCTTACACTCCCGCTGCCTACTCCCATATTGCAGATTTAATGACTGACAAAGAGAAAACAGCAAGCAGCCTGCATCACTTGCTGTGTTCATGACTGCTGATTTAAGCAATGCTGTCAAAACATTTATTTCTTTACATCGCAGCATTATGATGTGGAAATAGCATTTGAAAGCAAGGCATGACCTGTAAATATCATTCAACAGCAATGAACAATGAAGTGGATAATCCATAAGAAAAATAATTGCTTTTTCTGTCTGACAGTGGAAAAATGGTAGCAGAAGCAAATGATATTTATCAAACACACTTGCCACTCTGACACGTGTGCGTGTGATACCGCATTGCTTAAAGCAAGGAGGATTTCTGTGCCTGCTTTTTGCATTCTGCAGTTTTATTTTTTTAAAGTTGAACCTCTTCATATCAACTTATGACTTAAATTTAATTACAAAGTAGTATGAAAGTTACAGAAGTATAATCCTGTACAGCTCTTTAATGTGTCTCCTGTTCACATCATGATGAATAAGGACATTCACAGGCTAGCAAGCAGCAACAAGCCAGATGGATGACTGGATAACTATGAACTGCATATTACAACCACAGACTGTGTATAAAAGATGAACATAGTCACCTTGAAATATTAATGTTAGAATTTTGTGTAGCATTTTGGTTATTAAGCTGCATATACATAACTGAATGTGTGTAATGAACAGACACATGTATCTGCTAACTTTTAGTTACTTACATAGATCATTAGTGCTTTCACTCACCAAAACTGAAGCACAAATTTCTTAGATGGGTTATCACACAGCAGGCCATATTATTTGTCAGATAATATCATTAAATATGCTCCAAACACCACAAAGCACACACAGTGGAGAGGTCTAGTTTGGTGACTCGAATTAGCATAGCTGAGGGCTTGCAGACAGTACTGGGTTACAGCTACCTGTTTTCCAAAGCAGTCATGCTCCTAACTCCAGAATGCAGACAGATCAACACACACCAGAGGAGTTGGGTCCTGGACCTCCTCACCAGCAGACCACAGACTGTGAGCATGGGAGAGCGGGTCTCCTCCAGCATCACTCTGAGCACTGGCGCACCACAGGGCTGTGTGTTGAGCCCCTTCCCATTCTCCCTTTGCACACAGGACTGCAAAACCACAAAACCAACACCATCATAAAGTTTGCAGACGACACCATCGTGGTACGCAGGATTAAAACTGGAGATGAAAGAACAACCTGATCCTCAACGCAGCAAAGATGAAGAAGCTGGTCCTAGACCTCAGGAGGCTGAAGCCCCTTGTCCATCGCCCCATCACCATCAGCAGTGAGAGAGTGGAGGTCGTGCAGAGTATCAAGTACCTCGGGGTCAGCCACGACATGACCTGGACCTTCAACACCACAGCGACAGTCAAGAAGAGACTTCACTTCTTGAGGTGCATGAAGACAGCGTGACCCTAAATACAGCTGCTGGTGAGCTTCTACAGGTCAGCCATCGAGTATGGCACTCTGGCTGCACTGCAAACAACAGGAAAGCTCTTCAGCGCATCATCAAGACTGCTGAGAGGATCACAGCACCGAGCTTCCCAGACTAGAGGACACATAGAGGACCTGCTGCACCAGGTGGGTCACAGCCATAATCAGGGGCAGCACACATCCCGGACACTTCCTCTTCACCCCCTCTGCCTTCTGGGAGGTGCTACAGGACTCCGTAAGAACCTCAAGACAAACACCCCCCCAGCTTCAATCAGAGAGCTGTCACACTGCTGAATTCTAACCATATCAAACCCAGCAGACAATCTCCTTACACAGCCACTGCACCACTTCAGTACATTGCACACAGTTGTAAATAGACCATTTATTTGCTATTCATACTGCCTCTGCTCACTGTAAATGCCACATCCTCATTTATTTTATTTATCTTTATTTGCTATCTCATATAATTTATTATTTCACCACCTGGAGGATGGCTCCTACAAAATTTAATTGTATTGTGCAATGACAGTAAAGATATCTTATCTTATCTTAGATTAGTCCACTGTACAGAAGTAAGTCCTGCATCTTGTCTTAGAGTGCCTTTGTATGCTTTATGACTCCTGAACACACAGCTTTCCTGAAGAGAGTGTCACAAACACACTTCCCCCTCAACGCAGAAACACACCGTGAGGCCGGCGGAGCTGTATGTGAATACGGTGACACTGGAGGTACGAGGCTGCGCTGTCATGTTTGTGTGCTGAATTTGGGGGATTTGAGCAGACATTATAATCACAGCTTTAAACTGCAAATTTAAAAGATATCACATGCACACACACACACGGACACGCAGACACACACACACACACACACATCTTTCTCACTGATGCTGAAATGGGCTGTCTGCAGCCCATAACTCAACACCTTATCTCACGCTCCTGCTGTTCAATATGTGATAAGCTCAACAGGAGGTTTATAATTGTCAGTCACCAAAAAGAAAAAAGCTATCTTCTGTTTAATGTTTGATCCTCTTTTCCTCCAATCTTCTGCCAAGTCTAAAATCCATTATGTCAGCTTCAAACATTCAAAAGAGGAATTAATGTGGGAGGAATTTAACAGCAATGGCCAAATTGGTTTGCATCCCACCTAATATGAAAGAGGCACAATTAAAATGTCAGGGCTGGAAGGCTCCCAGTGTTGCAGCAGCTCCGCTTTTGTTTCCTGGATAATAAAGGAGTCAGTGATTGTTGAAGAGCAGCACAACCAGACATATAGTCAGTATTACAGTCCACAGGCTGGACACTGTGGGCTTAGCGGAAAGCTTCTGAATGCAAAGCAGCTTAGGAGTGAAAGAGGAAATGGGATATCAATAGCGGCCAACAGATTTGGCTGTGGTTCAGAAGCCTGATGCTCCACTTCAGCGCTGACTTGAGCCCAAACTGCGCTGGGGCATATCAGTTTACAGCCAAGCAGCGCTTGCAGAAAACTCTCAGCATTTGTTTGAACTTGCCTGGAGAATTGATGCTCGTCTCAAAGGACATTCTAATGATTACTCACACTTTTTTAGTTAAGTTTTCTGAAATGTGGCAGATAATACTTTTGTGGGTTGCGATGAACTCTGACTCCCACCCATCTGGAGGACTTATGCTCAAAAGCAACAGTTCTGCTGGAGGACAAAGCAGGGAAAACGTGGGAAAACACACACACACACCACACACACACACACGCACACACACAAGAGGTGTGTTGAGTTTGCTTTTTAGTGCTGGGCGTTGTTGGTTCTAAAAGGAAGCTCCAAATAGTTTCTCCACACCAGCCAGACCTGTGCTCTGAATGCTAAGCTCGCTCATAAATTGTAAATGACAACTTGATTCATGCAGGTAATACATTTTTTGTCCGACTGGGTGACATTGCGGTTATACAATATTGAAGATTGGGGACGAGGCGGTGGGAGGACACTGGAATTAATACCACCGAGGCGTACCCAGAAATGAAAATGAAACATCACGACAGCTGCTGGTGAGGACAAATGCTTGACTAGCATGGAGGCAAGACAAGATAGAGTGCTGTGAAAAAGTATTTGCCCCTTCCTGATTTCTTAGTTTCACCAGTTCCATCATCATTTAAAAACTGCACTAAAATTAAAATTTTTGATGTGAAGCATGCAAGTGTGACAGATGTGCAAAGGAGCAAGAAATCAGGAAGGGGGCAAATACTTTTTCACAGAACTGTGAGGAGAGCAAAGGTGAAATTGGTTTAGTCCTGACGCAGGACAGTGAGATGGGAAAAACCTCCAGAGATCTGCTGAAGATGACAGTGTTTTACAGTATTGATGGAATGCATCAGCTGCAGTCACCAGAGAGCCCGGGGGCACGGGGCAAGGCGGTGTTCACCTTTTTTAGATTTTAACATTATCCAGGGCACAGTTTTGCTGAGCACACATTCTCTGCACTTCTCTAGGCCCACACCTGAGAGCTCAGTACAAGCACAGCTTCCCACTGTCAGGCAGCTTGCATCTGCAGTGGAGTGGAAGTGCCATTTTCAGGAGAAAGTTATATTTGATTTTTTTCAAGCAGCAACCAATCAGAAGAAAAGGAAGTAGAAGGGTGCTAAAACTGCTTGTTTCTCTACACAAGAAAGAGGATTATTTTGAACTGTCCATCATGCACGCAGAGCAAAGAATATAAATATGGAGTTGGAAATGAGTATAAGCCTCCTTAAGCCCACATAGGCCCCTCCTGGGGTCTTATTCCATCTGTGCTCAACAGCTACAGACCCATATCAAATCTACATTAATTCATTATAAAAAAGAAGACATTTCTCCATCACTATCCTTTTTTTCTTTTAAATGACCAGTTGACAATATATAACTAGAATTTCTCCATTAAAGGTTATAAAACTCTTTTTATTTTGGCCGCTAACACATTTCAAAAAACACAATTCTCACACCTGATAGCAGAATCTGATCTAAATTCAAGTTATTGATTCAGTATTATAAAGTCAGGCTAATTTATGTCTTGGTTAGGTTAATTTTCAATCATATGAGGTCACCTGTAAATCATGGGTCTTAGCAGATGCAGAGGAACCCGAAAGCCTGAAAAACAAATTGAAATAGTAAAAATCAATACTGCTGCAACCTGGTATCATCAACCTCACATACCCATTTTCTCGCTCGGCTGTAGTTTAAACACCTCTTCTTCCTATGCGCTCTCTCTCTCTCACTTTCATTCAAACATTGACCTTAAACCTGTGATTCTCCACAAGCAGCAGCAAAACCACCAGTGAGTCTCTGATGAGCTTGTAAATTCTCTGCTATTGATCTGGTTCTGCAGGGTCTCTCGGGGTGTTTCACTATAATCTTATTTTCCCTCAGTTATATCCATCAGCCAGGAAATAAATCAGACTTCCATAATATTGTGTGAGCGCAATATCATGGAATGAAAACTTATATTAAAAGCACCAAATCTATTGCACTGTGTAAAATGCCAAAGATAACACAGTTTAACAGGCATTAAATTGTATTTTTGCACCAACAAGGCGATTCCTAAAGAGCTATTACCCAAAGACCTCAAAAAGACATTCGTATGGAAGGGGCACAGAGAATTGAGCAAAAGGCAGCCAATATCCAAAGAAGAGTTTTGGAATCTCTTTCAAGAAGCCTGGAAAACCATTTCCGTGTTGAAGAATAACGGTGGCCATATCAAATACTGATTTTCAAGATCATTGGAATTGTACAAGATCCGTTTTCTTGTCTTATATATTGCATTTCCATTAATGTTTGTCCATATTTCATTGAATCACTGTGCCTACTTATAGTTTTTCTAGCAAAATATAAAGAAATCAGGGGGCAGCTCAAGACTTGTGGACAGTACTTCCAGATGGCTGTGGTTCCACAGGTAAAGCAGATCGATCCCTGGCTGCTTTATTTTGTGTGCTGTGTTCAGTATTTGGGCAAAATACAGAACCCAGGCTGCTCCCGATGTGTTCACGATTGTGTGTGAATGCTAGATAGAAACCCCATGTTTGTGTCAATGGTTGAATGAGACATGCTGTATGAAGCACTTTGAGTGCTCATTTTGAGCACAAAAGTGCTAAGAATCAGTTCACTGCATACATAAAATCAAATCACCCCTAACGTTACCATTCTAGGTGACCACATTTTCCCATCATGCTCCTCTGTCCATGTGCCAGCAGTTTCTGTGTGAACAAAAACTCAATTTTCTTCCAAAAACTTTCCAGTATAAACTGAATGTGAATGACGTTACTCACATGAAGTGTGCCGCTTCAAAAATGAGCACCTATCAATTTTAAAAAGTGCCACTTGGATGGATGGCACGCATATTCATTTAAGTAATGTTCCATTCGGCACAAATGGGTAATTTAGCACTTAGCTGATAAAATCAGATCACTTTTAGGTTCAGCATCCTCTCCACTACAATAATGAACGATAATTAGCATTATTTCCCCCCAAATGAGGTGGAACTATCATGTATTGCTCTCTTTAGGGTATACAGCTTTACTAAAATGAAACTACTGACAGTAAGGCCTGTGAACTGGGACATCATTTTGCTGAGTTTCTCTGTGCTTTGCAGAGCAGGAATTACAGTTCTTTTCCTTTGAACGGAACTGAGGAACATGGTATTTCTTGGGGCTCGATGGAGTAAGTGGTAGGAGAGAAAACATATAGCACATTGCTGCTGACCATTTTACTTTCAAGTGACCAAGATCTTGATAAAGCCACATGACCATCACAGTGCTAGGAGCCTTGTTACCAATTGCTGGGCAAAATTACTCTTGCCTGCTGCTGGTCTTTACCTTCAAATAACTCTGACTGCCACTAATGGCTGCTTTCCTGCTATATTTTGCCCATTTCACTGAGGCGTCTTGTTGCTGCCTACTACCAGCTATCATGATGGGTTAGTGCTAGCCACATAACCGCCATACTGCTGGCTACCCTTCCATCAGCAAAGAGCACAAAAAGTACAGCATTTCCCACACACAGATTTTTACTTCAACAGCTGTCAATGTATATTTTTCATTTCTATTTTCTTAACCACTCCATCCATATCGGGACAGCTGGGGTGCTGGAGCCCATCCCAGCAGTCAGTTGACCCTGCGAGAGGTGGACACCTTGTGCAGGTGTCACAGAGACACAGACAACCATCCAAACTTACAACCCGCTTAGAATCACTAATTAAGCTAAAATGCATGTTTTAGTCTGTGGAAGGAATCTGGAGTACCCAAATAACTCAGTGACAGTGAGAACATGCCAGTGGATTCAAACCTAGAGCCATCTTGCTGTGAGGTGACAGTGCTAACCACTACACCATTATACCACATCATTTGGAACTCATTTGATCATTTTTTCATTGATTTCTCTCAGATTACTAAACAATTCTATTGCACTTCCCTTGAGTCAGTCCAAGGGGTGGACTCAGTAGATATTCATCTGATTACTTTTCTGCTATTTACCCTTAAAAGTATGGATTCTATTATCAATAATAATTTAAAAAACTGCTGACACATGTGAGCGTGCGTGCATGTACCGCCACTACCCCCACAAGCATAATTAGGTCTTTGGGAAACACAGTTTTGTGTTATGATGACGCATCTAGTGCTGCTCTACTCCTCACCATCCACACATTACTCGTGGCCCCTAACTCCCTTTCTTTTGGCCATCTATGATTCCAGCTAACAGGTACCTGTAATTTTACTGGAATAGATATGCATCAAATAACAACTATGAAATGGCTCCCAATACTAAAGGAAGTATTCCTTAAAAAAAAAAAAAGAATTCTCAAAAACACATTGAACTATGGGCATCAATTAATGCTAACACACATCTGATGGGTTCAAGATCATTTTAACAACTAATAAACAAGGAAGAAACGCACAACTCGCATTTTACTTGCAAGGGAAGGCCGTCCTCTGCATCCCTCAGGACACAGAGGAGGAGACCTCCCTCTGCATCCCTCAGACACAGAGGAGAGGAAACCTTCACCCGAGCTGGCTGCTGACCGCCGCTTTTATTTACACATGCATACAATGAAAGTCACATGACCACAGGTACTTCCGGTTACAGCGTACAGTAATCAACACTCCCACAGTCCCCATATATGGATGCAACATCACGTGACCTAAAGGTGTTCACATTCATGTGATAGCTCTTTGTATGCATATGAGGTTGGGGGTGTCCTCCATTTTAACAATGAGGAGTTTCTCTGTGTGTCTGTGTGTCTGGGACAGCCTGTGATAATAATCAGTATTCCTTCGAAAGCTCCTTTCATATTATCACAAGC
>VUQK01042174.1:0-10704 GCA_015106715.1 Bujurquina vittata
GATGGATGTGAGACGCAGCAGAGAGGAGAAGGCCACACTGTGTGCCTGTGCAACCATCTGACTTACTTCACTGTGCTGGTGGTGAGGCTGCAGCAGATACACTGCTTTAATACAGTCTGTACAGGGTCATATTCTGGCATTTGAAGCCTTTTTTCACGGTCTCCTCTTGCAGCAGCTGGAGCTTCAACCAGTGCGCCACCTTGTGGCACTCAGTGCCATTAGATATCTTGGCTGTACTGTCGCCATCATCATGGCTTTTGCTCTTATAGGTTATGTCAGCAGAAAAAAAGGTACGTATGCAATTATGTAGTCTACAAAAACCAAATCTAATTGTTTAATTATGCAGCCTGCTCATATCCTGTCCACTGTCCTTCATCAATCTGTGCTCTTTGTCTCTCGCCTTTGTTTAGGGTTAAGATGTTTCTGTTTCCTGCAGTCCTGAAGTGAGTTCAGCATACCCAGGGTGGCTGACGCTATTCTCTTACCCTGACACTGGTGACCCAGGCCTCTCCTGAACCTTAAACTGGACCTCACACCGCCTGATGAATGAGTGGAAATCAGAAATCAAATGAATGTGACTGATGGGACTCACAAAATGAATACCCATTCCAGCAACAATGTGACACACAGCTTCACTCAGTGGTTTTAGGAAGGCCCGGCGTACCACACATAAAACCCGTTCTCCAAGAACCTGAGCGGTGCTTAAGACGCACTAAAGACTCGCTGACAGTCTCAACATCACCTGATGCTGTTCAAGGGTTTGAGAGTAAGGATTAGAAAAGCCTGGAGCCTATCCCAGCTGGCATAGGACGAGAGGCCACAGTTGCAAATAAGAATATGTTCTTAATCTGTTTGCCTGGTTAAATAAAAACTAAAACTTAAAGGCAGGTACACCTGTGCAGGTCACCTGCCGGTCGCAGAGCCAACACAACCATTCACAGTCATGCTCTAGTTCACACCTATGGTGGCGCAGTGGTTAGCACTGCCGCCTCTCAGTCTGGAAGGGTTCGATTCCACCTTGGTCTCCCCGGGTACTCCGGTTTCCTCCCACAGTCCAAAGACATGCACTTACTGGGGTTAGCTTAATTGGCTACACTCAAATTGTAACCATTAGAGAAGGTAATCATTGACAACCATCTCATGTTTGGCTGCGGTCAGCACTGCTCTGTTTGTTTCGATGCTCTCTGAAATTGAAAGTTGAGTTACTGAATTGTGTGAGACCCATCCAGCAAAGGCTGTTTGTGAGGCAGCCTTCTGGTTTGAGACAAACTGCTAGAATCTTAACTGTGTGCTGCGTGACCTCAAACATCTTCATCACAAAAGAGAAATGAAAATCAGTGCAGGGTCACAGATAGTGGCGCAGTGGGTAGGCGCTCGCCTTGCAGCTGGAGGGTTGCCGGTTCAAGCCCCTGTCCCTGCGCTGCGTTGTGTCGTTGAGCACGTAGCTGTTCGCCTCTGGATGAGTGATCTGGAACGATCATTTCATTGCGTGCACGATGAGTTGAAGCTAACATATGTGATCAGTCTATGTGCAATAATGGACACCACAGTGCTCTGTGGACTTTAAATGGCCAAGCAGCGGCTTTTGTGTTACTGTGTCTTTAATATTGTTTAACTGTAACGCTGGTTGGAACTGGCATGCTTATTGGAGCATTCAGGAACATCAAAATATGTCCTTCCATAAAGAAACGAGTAGTTATTTCACTAGAGCTAAAAAAGCGCGGCTTGACGCTGCCGAGAGAGATTTTGTAAGACTCACTAAGTAAGTAAGTAACCTTCAGTCACTTAGAAACAGATTTTATGCTCATCACTGTAATAATAAAAAATCCCTTCCCGGCCCTGAAACGCGCATCACCAGATGTCAACAGTTTGTAGTCAGCTTTATTGTGACGGCAGCATGCAGTGATTATACTTTGGTACCTGTTATCTGTCAAAGGTCTATTTGAACTACCTATTTGTAACTAATAACACATAATAAAAAAATGAAACTCTTAAATCACCATTTGAGTCCATCTTTGAACCTGCAGACTGCAGCAATCTGACCCGAGCACTGCGGTCACGCTCACATGAAAGTCACAAAATCCAAACTGAAACAAGTGTGGAAGCGTTTTTAGCTCTTCAAACTGGGCCTGGCCTGGAAATCCAGTCACAGAAATGAATGCGCTGTATCCAGGATGCTGGACTCTGATGGCAGCAGCTGCATTTGAGCTCAGCTGAAGTCATATCCTTCCTGAGTCAAAGAAAATCATGTTGCCTCGTTCTCGAGCTGCTCTGTTCACAAAACCTTCAGCAACTGTGACCTCGACATCAAAATTTGAACTCTTGAGATTTTTAGCAGATACATTTAGTATCCATTTGAAAATCCTACAGGACTTATTGCTTGAGGGACTTTCAGACATCTTGACCTCTGACCTTGACATCAAGGTTGCTGAGATTCAAACTCATTTGAGACTTTTATTAATCAATCTATGGTATGCACATCATTCGACTTATCATGTTGGGACAGTATCCCCACCAGCCTTTTTAGGCCGAGGGCTGAATTCAACTTAACCCACATCAGCCGCTAATCTTAAAGCCATTCAAGACAAAACATTTGTTAAAAAAGGAAACCACTACAAAAAGTACCACTACTACAAGTAATGAGACAGCAGTACAGAAACGAGTACAAGGATGAGTCGACATCCTCACGCAGCAGCAGCCTAAATGCATTTCCTCCTTTTTTCATTAAAAAGGAGCATGACTAATACACCTCAGATCAGTGTGAAACACACACTCACACCCTTCAGTTAGAATCCACGAGAGAAAACTTACTTGCATAATATTCAGATCCCTGCAGTCCTGTTCATAGCACCAGTAAAATCTCAGAGGCATATACTATTTAAAAGGCATAACACATAGAAATGACCTGCTCAACCTGATAATAAACTGTGTAAGCATCTCTCTGCTGCATCTGTGGCAGCATTTCCACGGCTGTAAACAGCTCTGAGATTGAGGTCGAGGGTGCTGAGATTCAAACTCATGCGAGACTCTTAATAAATGCATTTATGGTGTTAATTTGAAAATCCTAGGGTGACATCGACGAGCTGAAGGCCTCATCTGGTGTCTGAGAGGACGCACAGAGTCCAGAGCTTGAAGTCAAACGATTCTATCGACCCTTGTCCATCTCAGTCAGTACACAGAAGCAGGTGTACTGGGCGAAGTACGTCAGAGAACCTGCAGTGACAGATAACACCGTGTTGGTTAGTTTGATCAAGAGGTTACGTTAGAGTCAATCTCGTTTCAGGGAGCTTTACGTGTGATGCACGCACGCAGCAGTTTAGTGATGATAGGCGGTCGCTTGGACTCTGGCAGGTGGATGCCCAGGAAGTAGACAGGGACACCAGACAGGGCAATAGCGACGCCGATCAGAGAGTTGACCGTGTCACTGTAGAGAGGAATTACCACCAGGAAAACGGTACAGAGGCAGAACACCACCGGGTACAACAAGGAGAGCTGCAGAGAGACAATCATCGCTTCAAACATACAAAAAGGAAAACCTAACATCAAAGTACTAAATGACTATTTTATTATCATTTTATCTGAGCAGTGTGAAGGATTTAATGTTAGTAGGGACTCACTAACATTAAATCACAGATTTAAAGGGGCTGACTTGGATGTTGGGAGCAACAGTTCAGCACCTGTGTGCACAGTGGTTACACAGCAGTGCTACCTTCAGAGGTCTGGCTCTGTCTGGCTCCTTCCAGCGGAGGTAGATCTGACCAGTGATGGACAGACCCATGAAGAACCAGTAGCTAAAGCTGTAGTAGTTGATGAGCTGGAAGACATCCTCAACCGTCAGGTAGATCAGCGACATGACACACTGAACATGGGAGAGGAGGAAGAATTAATGAGAGCAGCCCCCCCCCCCCCCCCCCACGTGCTACGCCCTGTTTCTAGATTTGCTGCTACATCAATGTGGCATTTTTTAACATTCACGCACATCAGCTGTAGTCACCACGGCAACCTCAGTCATGGTGCACTTGCACAACAAGAACCTCAAACAGATTGCAAAAACATCAAAACTGCCAATATTTAGTTTGTTCTTCAGTCCATGCAAGCAAACTGTTAGGTCTGGAATATATTATCTTCATAAATCTTGAATAGATCTTATAGCAGAGCCCTTCAGTTCCCCACATCAGAGATTAATGTGACACCCTCGAGTTTCATTAACACGATGAAGGAGTAGCACTGAGAGCACCTCCAGAGAACTACTATTAAGGGGGAGTTTCTTGTGCTTCAACCAGCATAATCTGCATTTGATTTACATACATTGAAGATGAGAGCGGGAATTGGAGTGAATCTCTGTATATGGATCATGGACAGAGCATCTGGAAGGTGACCCTCACGAGATCCCACAAAGAACAATCTGAGCACAAAAACAGAAAACATGGTATTACTGCCATTTATAGAAGGATTAACCTCTAAAAAGTAACGGAGAAAAAACAGCTTATTTCTTGCACTGCTTCTCAAACTGGTGCATAATGTTTGTTCGACCTGGAAGCAGCTATGATAGATGCATTGAGGCCTCCGTAGCAGGACAAAGCCACAGCAATGGGGATGGTCCAGCTCATCGCACCAAGCGTGTGATCTGCAAATGTCTAAACAGAAACTGGTTCAACATTTGGTTTTCCATCCCATTAGCTTCTTTTCTTTGTTTACTCACCACTGCAACTGCATCGCTGGCCAGTATAGCACCGACATCTAGAACAGCGTAGTAGGCCACATTGGTGAGGATGTAAATAATGGTGACAACAGGCAGAGAGATGGCAATAGCCAAGGGCAGGTTTCTGAAAGAAGAGGACATCTGATGAGGCTGAAGCATTGTTGCTGCGTGCTTTCTACTGAGAGAAAAAAAAGGAAAGATTACGTTTCAGGATTTTTGATCTCCTCAGTTACGAAGTTGAGAGTGTCCCAGCCCGAGTAAGAGAAGAGAGCAGAGTACAGCGCCAATGCAATGCTGCCAGGGTCTGTAGAGGAGCCCTGAAAGGACGACTCAAAGTTGCTCGTGTAGCCTAAGATGGAAGCACAGTCAAAGCAACATCAGTGAAATTTCTGCATATTTGTGCCATCCTAAATGTTCTGATGAGAAGTGCGTCGATGGCTGCTGAGCTGTCTATACACACACTCTGGAATCACCATAAGAGGTGTGTGTAGCTACAGCATCCACTGAATTTAATCTTCTTATCCAACTACTGCGGTCTTGAGCCTGGAGGCGGCACACGAGTGTTGGATGGGACTAAGAAGCTGTCGACGTGAGGTCGGCCCACCCTAAATCATCCCCATCACCCCCTGCTGGCCATCAGGAGTAATAACAACGCAGTGCAACTCATTGATCTTGGTTGACAGAAATCTGCATAATTATGCAGATTGTATATTAAGGGATGTTTTTGGAACTTTACTAGAAGCCCCATAAATGTCTGCTGGCTCCAGAGGCTAAGCTAATGGACTTGCCAATGGGTTCCATGACTGCGTCCACACTGGCTTTGCTTTTATCAAATGTCTGTACGGCTTCAGAGACGGCTTTAAAGCTACACTGTTAACTTCAACTCAGTTGCACTGATAATTCAGCACCGATTATAAAGTGCCGTCCAAACCAAATTTCATCTTCATAAAGTCGAGAAAACCACTGATGGCAGGTAGTTAGCCATAGAGCAGAAGGCCTGTCTGCTGGTGCAGTGTCTGCTGCAGGTTATCAGACCATCAAAGCTGAGTGCTGTCGTCGTCACTCACCCTGACACAGCTTGACGATGCCACTGAGTATAATGACGATCAGGGCTGCCACCTTAGCGTAGGTGAAAATGTCCTGGACGCGGGTGCCCCACTTTACATACGCAGAGTTGATGAATGTCAACAGACCTGGAGAGATGGGAAAACGTCATATTTGCTTTGATGCTGCAGAAAAAGCTGGACAGGTATGAGCACAGAAATGGAAATGAAGTACTTACATACACATGCTGCAGCAATGAGCCTGGATGCTGCATATGGCGGCTCACACGTTGGAAAGAGCGGCTGCACCAGGTAGTTCGCAAAGGTGATGGCTATAACCGCCTGGCTGGTAGGCTCAATGATTAATAGAGATGTCCACAAACGAATAAATGCAATGAAGCCACCAAATGACTCCAGTATGTATGCATAAGATGCTCCTGATTTGGTGATTGTGGTGCCCAGCTCAGCATAGCAGAGGGCCCCCACTACTGAGAACAGACCTCCGACGGTCCAGATGACTAGTGAGAGTCCATAAGAGGCGCTGTAAAGAAGGACTCCCTTTGGGGAGACAAAGATCCCGGAGCCTATCATGTTTCCTACAATCAGGCTGACTCCGTTAAGCAGTGAAATCTCTTTTTTAAGCTGCATGCTCTCTTTGGGTGTTTCCAAAGGGGTGGAAGAGTGTCCAGCATTCCCATTCGTCTGCTCTTCACGGCTGGCCATGGTGCTGCTGCTGCTTCAGGGAAAAGTCAGCAGGACCTGAGGATGTGCTGTGGATGCTGCAGCCCCTTGTCCCTTCTGAGAACCTCCGAAACAACCTGTCCAACAGAACCAGAAGAGCCAAAATCATAGTGAGGAAGTAGGACGGAAAGCAGTGGTGAAACATCCTGAGGCAGGTTTCTAATCTATCAAGTGCAGAAATCTAATATGTAATGCAATGAGATGGACATTTGTCTTGCTGAGTACCGTGGTGCTGGGGGTTGCTCAGCCTTTAAATTATTTTAAAGAGGACAAAATGACAAACAAAGGACTGTAAAAGTTGTCTGAAGGACGGGTCGGAGCAGCTTTCTGTATTGTCGGGTGGAATGTGCCAATTCCAGCTTACACGACCATCAACTGAAAGGATGAGTCATTCACTGCATTAATGGGCTGCTTCTTGTGTCCGTGTGCATGTGAGGTGCATGCTTCACTTCAGTCATTAGACATCTGTTCCTCACGCACAAACTCAGCAGCACACCACCTGTTCATCTCATGATAATTTACCAATCAGTGAGTCAAACGAGCGTGCAGCCCCGAGGGCAGCAGCGTGCACGTCTGTGCTCCCTTAAAGGGTCACACTGAGCTGCCACTGAGCGTCAGTGTGTGAAATGCATCAGGAATTGTGCAACTTCACGAACAATCCTGAAGGTTACACAATATAAGAAGCACTCAAGGCACAAGGAAAGTTACAAATAAACCACAAAGTACGGTCAGCTGTCCAGTGTGTGTTACGCAGAAAACACTTCCAAGCACACTAAATACTAAAGCCTGTTATTTCTAACCATTTGATAATCAATACTGTATAAAATGCTTCAGTAACTGCAACAACCCCAAACCTGGTTAAAAATAACACTAATGTGACAATAATTTCAAATGGTGCTGATGTTCACCGGGTTCCTTTGCTTCGCTGAATCCTGCTTTTGCAGATTTCCTCTCTTCGTACTGCTTTTTCTCTTTTTTTCATGTTCTTGCGAGCAGAACTGATGTGAGTGCCACATAAACACATTTGTTCTTCTAAGAGGAGCTCTAGAGATTCTCTGCAGGCTTCTCTTGCTTTGATTTATTTCATTTATTCATTCGCGTACACGTTGTAAAAATACGGTCCAGACTTGACAGGCTGAGAAAGAAGAAAAAGAGAAAGTAACCACAACCAAGACACAACAGAAAAAAGCACACCAAAACCCGTAAATAAATCAAATAACCTGATTGTGTCAGCGTGTCTCTATCATGAAATGCTCATGCTCATCCTCCTGGTGAGAACCTTGGCAGGCGAGAGCTCTTTTCATGCTGGTCTCATCACAGTTGTGTATTGCACAACAACGATGTCGTGGCAAGTGAGCCACTAGTGTTTTTAAAAATAAATCAGTAATCATAATAAAATCCACCTGTGCACACAGATCTCCAGGTGTGTGCGCACACAAAGGGTTTTATCTTTGCGTCTGCCTTCCAGTCAAGGTGTTTTCAGAGAGTAGGAGGGGCTACAGGCAGGTAAACAGGATGACTGACAGGCCCCAGGCAGGACCCCGTGCTTCTCTCTCAGGTTGCTCCTTTGTGGAAAACATTTGTTGGAACTTTTTCCATCTCTGTTTTCCTCTAAAGTCAGTTTTGGACTCAACCCAACAACCTGCTGCTGAGCTCTTTTTCTTTGCGTTTCAGATTTAAACAAACACACGTTTGTCACATTTATAACCGCAAACCTAAAAACCGGCGTGAGCATACACATACGGTGTAAATCTAATCACGGACTTAATTAGAGCAAAAACAGTTCTAGCTTCCCTTAATATTAGAATATTGTTGCCGCTGACTCAGCATTTCACAGCTTTGAATTATGAGACTAACACAGAAAAAGGAAGCCCACCTTATTGGTTAATAACCCTTAAGATAAATCAAACCCAGTATCACCGCATCATGAATTTAAGCGGTTAGTTTGATGCTGGCTGTGGCGCTCCTGCAGCGAGCCGGCGTCCCGTTTCTGTCTCCGGGTTCAGGTAGCCCCGGACACACACACACACACACACACACACACACACCGTACCTGACACCACGTCCCGAACCTGCGGCCCCTCCTCGGGTCTAATGGCTCCGACAGCTGGCCAGCAGCGTCCTCATCACCGCCGTAAACGAGCGGATGCTGCGCGGGAGGAGACGTCACGTGACCTTTGCGGCGCCGCTGGCGCGTCCTATGTGAGCGCGCGCGCGCGCATGCACGCACGCACGCACGTGTGTGCGCCAAGCGTAGTTGGTGAAAAAATGACGCTTCATCAACTGAAACGAGAGAGTGTGACGTCATGATTGTAGGTGTGGTTTTAGAAACGCACACAGGGCTCAAAAACAAAAGAACACGTGACTATGACGACACAAAGTCAGCTGGGACGTCAGTCTGTCCATGAATCATGAAGCCAAAGCGCCTGACCCGGTGCTACCCCCCCATAAAAAGAGCACAGGTAGTGGGGAGACCACTGCCCCCTCCCCATACATTCTCACTGCTTCTCTCTAGTTTTGCTTTTTGCCGTCTCTGTCACTGCTGATAGCACCAGGCAGCAGAACCCAGTGAGAGTGCAGCATGCTCAGGATGGCACACCTGGGTTTCCAGTCTCAAGAGCTTGGAGGGGACACCGGGAGGAAGGGCAGCAGGACTGAGATCTGCTCTTCTGTGCAAAGAGGGACAGAACCAGCTCTGCAGAGCCCGAAAAATAACCTCAGCGGGCTTCTTGTGTCTGTCTGACCTGCATGAGGACCCAACATGCTTAACTTGTGTTCACACACTAGAACCACGAGCTCAACTGGCTTTTGCCGGGACACACGTGAACTGATAGGTGTGCCATCGGTGCACCTTTCTCTTCACAGGTGAGAACAGGTCCACACTGAGCACATGTGACAGATGTGAAAGGGTCTGGAGACACTGTGAGGAACACTGAGACACCTCCAACATGCCTACTAGCAACTTAGCTTTGTCACCCATGATGATCAGCGAATCACTGTGCCTGTGAAAGAGCGACCCTATGCATTTACAACCAGGCAAAACATACATGGGTGAAAAAGAGTCATCACAGGCAGATGTAAGCAAGATGCTGCAAACAGTGCGATCGTACTGGTGCTTTAGCGCGTGATGCTGGCAGTGTGTAATTAGAGTGGTCCTGCTAGAAGCATGGGGCACAGGGGTCCATGAACAGAATGTGTCATTATTTTGGCCGTGAGGTGCCAGAGACCATGAAACCCATTTATCCTCATAGCTGCACAAGAACAAAGGGCTGTTTCCAAGTTTAAGACATCATTTCCTAAAAAAAAAAAAAACCTCGACCGGCTCACCACACAGCACGTCAGAGTCGAGAGGCACCTGTAAACAACCAGGTTAGTTAGTTATGCAGCAGGTTTTTTTAATTTTGCTGAATCCCATCCAGAGGGTTCTGGGGAGTTTGCATATTCTCTCCATGAGTTTCACATTCTTTAACTTCAATGAATTCTAAATGGGTTAGGGTTAGGGTCCCTCATGGACCAGGACCACAGCTGAGGATTCACAGGCTTCTCATTAATGTTCTCCTTCAGTGATGCAAATGTAATCAACTATTCAAATTATGTAGACACTAATTACATGGAGTACACCTGGGTCCACACCTGGGTCCACTGAGGTATGGAGCCCCGGGCATTTTCTTATCCTTTGAACTTACCTGGGCGATAAAAAGCTAGTGAACGTTTGTTCTATGAGATAAAGCTATCTTAACGTTATAGTATCATCTATTATTATTCATTTTAATACAGAAGGTCCATTTGTTGAGTCCTGTCCTTATGAGGACATTAAATGCTGACAGTGTTTTGTTTTTTTAGAACTTTATTTAACCAGGAAGGTCCCATTGAGATTAAAAATCTCTTCTTCAAGGGAGTCCTGATAGGCAGCAGCAGCATACAAGTAAATGACACGCTTAAAATACATGTTCAAAGACATCAAATAATTCAGATTTGAAAAAGAAATTAAGTGAAACAAGTATAAGTTATGGAACTAGCCACAGAAGTTTGCAGTTTCAATTTAAAGGAACTCGATGAAATTAATTCTGTCTGTTTCCAATCTTTCTGTAACCTGTTCAGGAAGTAGCAACAGATTCTGAACCAAGTGAGTAAGGAGTATCGGTTCTCAGTGTTAGCACAAATCTGGGCTGGTAGTAGCCCTTGGAGACAAAAGTCTAGCAGGGACCTACAGATGGA
>VUQK01042177.1:0-16886 GCA_015106715.1 Bujurquina vittata
GACAGCTCCCACCCTGGCTTTGAACTGTTTGACCTGCTGCCCTCTGGCAGGCGCTACAGATGCATCAAAGCCAGAACAAACAGACTCAAGAACAGTTTCTTTGCCAGAGCAATCACTACTCTGAACTCACACACACCCCCACTCTAAATGCACAATTCCCACATCTCTGTGCATATCATGAAAGACTCACCATCTCCATCATTTTGTGTACATTATTTTTACAATGTATATATTGTAAAAATAATGTACCTGTATCTGAAGATGTCTGTATTCTAATACAGTTTTTCTGTATATAGTTTATGCATTGTCTCTTTGTATATATCAATGCACTTTTATTTTCTGTATATTTTTCTTAGATTATATTTTGTTTTTAGGAAGTTTGACTTTCTTTTTATGGCACTGATCAGGAGTGGCCCTCCAATCTCATTGTACATTCAGTATAGTGACAATAAAGGCATTCTATTCTATTCTATTCTATTCTACTGCAACATTGTAGGCACCATAGAACAGGCATGTGGGAAATATTATTTAAAATACTAATATATAAAACTGTGGATATTTCCTGGATTTCAAGGTAACAGTTCAGAGGCAGTCAGGGGTCACAGTTCAGATGAAGGGTTCTACTTAGACTGGAGACCTGCCGACGTGGGTCTTTATCATCACGTAGAGGTGCAGCTCACCCGCAAGCTGGGATCAAGATCAGCTGCTGAAGTCGATCAATGTCTTTAATGCAGCTCACTGATTGATGGGAAAGAAAGAAGTGTCAGTCAGCACGCCGAGCGGACACTCACACCTTCCATCGACTGTTCCCACAACACATTAATGCATGTGTTACATGTGTACATGTGTCAGTTCAGTTCGATTTACCTCAGTTTTACTGACACTTCTCCAGTCCACAACAACAACAAACACTCCCGTGTGCTTTATATTACACAATTAAAAAAAACAGGGTTACTGTGCTATTTTATCAAGACAAGATTGAGAGTGTGATTAAAATGGTTAGTGGGATCATTTTATTTTTGAGATAAGTCTGCTGTGTCTATCAATGAATTAAATGCAGTGCTGCTGATGTTAAAGTATTTATTCTGAAGCGAGCACTATATCAGATATACATGCTGGGAAAGGGACAGCTGGATGATTGTGTTTTCTAGTTAGGGTGCACAAGCCTAAGAGAAAAACTTTCAAATGAAAAAAAGAGTTCTGTCTCGGTCTTTGGTCGAGGAGGAGTAGTAGTAGGAGTAGTAGTAGTAGGAGTAGTAGTAGTAGTAGTAGGCTTCAGTGAAAGGCGCCTCCTCTTTGGCCTCTGTTTTGAGGACTCTGACAGTTGAAGGTTGATTTATTTAAACCAATGGGATCTTTTTGCTGCAACCAGGTTTCTGTGGGACAAAATAAATCCATATGGTGTCCATTTATTAAATCATCAACTAAGAAGGACTGGAAGAGGGATAGCTAATGTTTAAGGATTCACACTTAATCGTTTTGTTCTTCAGTGATGTTAAAAAAGCTTTGTCAATATATTTGTTCTATGATTATTTATTTCTTTGTAAATCTTTATGGTTAGCTCTTTTATTATTTGGGTGCATTTATTTCAGGTGGTCTAGGAGCAGATATTCTCTATCAGCAGAAGGTAAGTGCAACACTGCCACTCTGCATACATATGGTGATATACTGCAGTTTTGTTTATTCTTGGTTATTTATTTCTAGTGATATCCCAGCATATAAACCGCATTCCAAACATGAGCATGAGTGATCATGAAGAATCAATCAGTAAACTTACAACTCTTCTGCAGAATATTTTTCAATTCTTGGGACCGTCTCAAATCAACAGAAGGGATCATTTGCTGTGAGAGTGAAACAGAAACGCCAAACAGGGAGGGTGTGTGATGCTTTACAACACAGAAAAGATTGAGGAAATATCCAACAATCCATTCAACCACAGACTGACGTCTTTTCAACTTCTCTGCTTCTGTGTGACAAAATCATCTTTTGCAGACTGTAATCAAGTAGTGACCTAAACTTAAGCAAACCTCAGGCACAGGGAAGCCATATACTACAGGAAAAATCTGATACAGCATGACTTCCAGAGGCCATTTTCAAGACAGATTAGTGAGAAGGGCTTTCCATGCAAGCTGCACCAAGCCCCAGTAAAATGCACATTATATTAATCAAATAAATTAGGATTATTTTGAGCTGTGAATCATGTGAAGCTACTTTAGAGCTGAGAATGAAAGTGAAGAATTTAAAATGAGCATAAAAGTAGTTTCATTTTAATAATCAAGAGTTTCACTTGACATGCTATTTTCAATAAATACAGAGAACATAAGTCAAAATGTGCACATCGTTAGCATCATAGCACAAGTGTCTAACTCACTTTTAGGCAGTAATGCAGACTGAATCTATAGTGTTAGTAAAGTAGAGTGAGACAGATATCATAATTTGGCCAATTATGCTATGAGGCTAACGACAGGTATATTTGTGTCATGCACATTCAGTTTCATGAATAACAGCCATTACGAAAGTCATGCAGAGACCCAGTTAAAGAGCCCCTCACATAGAGAGGCCTGTATCGATACATGTGCTGCCTCCATCAATCATTAGACCCGTCAGCGAGCAGAACACCACAGAAGGAGTGCAATCTTACCAGCTGTGTCACATCGACCAGGTTCTCCCACAGCATCATAACCTTTATACTAGACTGTGGCTATTTGTAACACCTATAATACAGAGTTGGAGCTACCAGAGAGTTTCATGAGTGTTATGGGAATATTGTGAGACCATGTTTCACTCATGCAGAGATAACCTTTCAGGAGAAGCAAATGAAAACTGATAAGAAATAACTATAACTTGATATCATAGAGCTTCTTCATCTACATCCCCTCTCATATAGAAATACTGGAAGGATGTCCTCAGCTAGACATGCAGTCAGGCTGTGCTCAAGGCGTCCGCAGTGGCAAACCTGAAGGTTCCACCAATCCTGACCTTTCACACATCACCAAGCAGAGGGAGCCTCTGGAAAGAAATCCTTCATGGTGATCATCATCTTCTTTGTGAAAAAGAAACTTAAGTGTCCACCTGAACTCTGCCCTCCCTGTGGAGAGCTAATTTCCCCTTGAGCTTTAAAATCAGGTTTTCTATGATCTTTGACAGAAAGACACAGAGGCACTTTGACTTGCTGATTAGTCTGCGATGACTAAGATCAGTGCAGGTCTTAAAAAGAAAGTTGTTTGGCTCAATTATCCGATGTTTTATCAGCGAGAGGAAGTACCTTTGCAGGGTGATTAGTGATGACTACGCAGACGTATGTGTGGGAAAGTAACCGCTGACATTCAGGAGTGCAATCTCAGACATGAATGGTGTGTGAACCAAGCTTCTTCGATCAATAAACCAAAACGACATCTTTTTAAATTTGTTTCAGCATCTTCAATCCAATATGTATTGATGGTTCCCAAAGTGATCTGATTTGAATTTTAAAAAGTACCAGCAAGTGGCTCAAAACAATCAGTGAACCTCCTGGCAATCAAACACAGACGCTTGGCCGAAGAAACGCACTGATCGCACAATCTCCAAACGCCTCGCCAAGTTAGGTATCCTTTCATCGAATCTTTTTCTTTTCCTAAAAGATATAGAGATACCGTTTAAGGTAACCTACTATTTCTTTTTCTTTTTTAAGCAAACCTATCCAAAATAAACTATATTTGATGCAGACTTGTCAGGCCATAGCCCATACCCATTGATATGCCACATAAAAACCATCCATCACTTAAGAGGATTTTGAGTTTGGACCTGCAATAGCTCTTGTGGAGGCCTCCTATTGCATATTGATCTTCTGCAACAGTCTTTATGTAAGCTATGTTCTTCTAACAAGGCTCACATTTTGATCCTTGTTCTCGTCAGATACACTATATTGCCAAATGTATTCACTCACCCACCCAAATCATTGAATTCAGCTGTTCCAATCACTTCAGTGATCAGAGGTGTATCAACCCAAGCGCCTATATGCAGACTGATTCTACAAACATTTGTGAAAGAATGGGTCGCTATCAGGAGCTCAGTGAATGCCAGCGTGGTACCGTAATGGGATGATAACCTGTGCAACAAGGCCAGTCATGAAATTTCTTTGCTACTAAATATTCCACAGTCAGCTGTTAGTGGTGTTATAACAAAGTAGAAGCAATTGGGAAAGAGCAATTTAGCCATGAAGTGGTAGGCCATGTAAAATTCCAGAATGGGGTCAGTGGATGCTGAGGTGCATAGTGCGCAGAGGTCTGCAGATCACTACAGAGCTGTGGATATTTGGTGGAACAGCTTGATCCAAGCCTTACATCAGGAAGCATAATGTAAAGTGTTGGATGCAGTGGTGTAAAGCACAGCACCACTGGTTTCTAGAGCAGTGGAGAGCTGCTCTCATAAGTCAGGGATCCTCACATCCAGGCCTCGAGAGCTGGAGTCCTGCAGGTTTTAGATGTGTCCCTGATCCAACACACCTGGATCAAATGGCCGAATTACCTCCTCAGTATGCAGTCAAGTTCTCCAGGAGAATGGTACTTGTCTGACTGCACTGCGCCAAGTGTAAAGTTTGGTGGAGGATTAAGGAGTCGGGTTGTGTTTGAGGAGTTGAGCTCGGTCCCAGTTCCAGTGAAAGGAACTCTCAATTTTGGACAATTTTATGCTCCCATTTTTGGGATGGCCCCTTCCTGTTCCAACATGACTGCGCACCAGTGCACAAAGCAGCTCCATAAAGACATGGATGGGCCAGTTTGGTGTGGAAGAACTTGACTGGCCTGCACGGAGTCCTGACCTCAGCCTGATAGAACACCTTCGGGATGAATTAGAGTGGCGACTGTGAGCCAGGCCTTCATCCAACATCAGTGTCTTCTGGAATGCTCAAAAATTCCCATAAACAAAGCCTTCCCAGAAGAGTTGACACTGTTACAGCTGCAAAGGGTGGGCTGACATCATATTAAAACCTACTGATTACGAACGGGATGTCACTCAAGTTCATATGTGTGTGAAGGCAGGCAAGTGAATACTTTTGGCAATATCATGTATTTCTGTTGATATAGCATTTTTTAAATCCTTTTTTTTTATTCATCTGTAAGAACACCCACAGTCTATATGCTAGTGAATGTACTATGGGCGCTCACAATCCAGCTCCATTAGTCTGACTGCAGCTGGAGTCTGCAGTCTTTGCTCTGTAGATTTGCTACGAGCTGGTGGGCCACTCAAGCGAAAACAGCAGCAGATGCAGAATTGCTTCATCTGCCTCAAGCCGAACTCAGTGCAGAAAAACAAAAAGGACTACCACCTTTAATTGGAGAAACTCACTGGAGATGCAGCTGATTATAACGCTCCACTGTTTAGTTGGCATTTATTGAAAATAAAAACAGATTTTTATAAAAAAATTGTTTATTAATCTAATGAATGGAAACACTGAAATTAACTGCCTGAAATGGCCGATTTGAAAACCTCATTAGGATCCCCCCTGGAACTACTACATAGGTGGGAAAGGTGGCCCACGGGGCAAAAACAGCCATACAAGAGGGACATTTCCCAGGTTGAAATAGTCTGGGAGTATCTTGAAAAAGAATCTCCTCTTTCTCCCCAAACTAGATACTCCCAAAATGTTGACATGATGGCCATTAGTTGGATTAATAATTGTAAAGCAGCAGCTCTAATAGCTCCCACTCTGCTGGGGTTACTGAAAAGTAATTACATTATTATAAGTTACCACCACAAAATCATCCTTACTCACTTCTACCAGCCATATGCACATAATTTCTGGCCTTTCTTTGGATTCCCTTCCCTTCCTGAGGCATAGATTTGATTAGTATTTTCTTTCTCATTTGTTCATCCTGATTTGTTTGTTGCGGTTACTGCTTTGTGTTTCATCCGTTAAATTTTAGGATGACAGAATTTTTTCCTCAAACCGCTGTCTCTAATCTTTTCCCGGTGCTTTGTGTTGTTTAATGTTTTGGCTGAATTGGACCAAGACAATAGGGCCGTTTTCAGTGTATTTCCCATGGTAACAAATATCTAGCCCTGCTGCTGCAAACCCACATACACACACAGCAAACACAAGCAGATACACAAAAACAAACCAAACACCGAGGAGCGCACACACACGGACAAAAACAGACCAAGGCAGATTATTCTCTTCTCCCTCTAAAACAGGGATTAGTCTGCTGCTCCTCTAATAGAAAAACTGGCCTAAATAATTCATCTGTGTGTGTGTGAGTGTGTGTGTGTGCATTGTTGAGGGTAAAATGGAGAATCACAGATTGTTCCTATGTGATTATGAGCACTAGTTTGAGTGCATTACATTTATTTTTCAGTGGCCTGAAATGACACATCATCTATGTTTAGTGACACTTTTTTAAACTCAATATAAGGGTGTGCACCGATATGGGAGCATGTTCCAGAAGAGCTGTTCATCTTTTGGTTTCCTCTTAAATACAGAATTTAATTTCAAACCTCTCTCTTTATAGACAAATCCTGAATAATCAGATCCCGTCATACCTTAAAGACCTCATAGTATCCCAACACACCACTTCTCTCAGACCGCTGGCTTACTTGTTGTTCCTAAAGGTTCCTAAAGGAGAATGGGAGGCAGAGCCTTCAGCTTCCAGGCTGTTCTGTGGAACCAGCTCCCAGTTTGGGTTTAGTACACAGACACACTCTTTATTTTTACAATTAGGTGACCCTGAGGTGAACAATCCTTTATGCAGGAGTCTCATGAATGCCTTTCAGGCTTCAAAGCTTGTGTGAACATCCGTGCACTGTCAGACTTAATTGTGGCTCCATTGCCTCTCTTTGCTCATCCAGAAAGTTGAGAGAAACTTAACTTTTGCAGGCTTGATGCATGTTCAATCATCCAGGTAAGGAAAGTTGATTCTGCTTATCTGAACGTAGGGAGAAAAGTTTTGTCACTCATCCAAGTGACTTCTTCAGTCTCGCTTGGATGAATTCTCCCCTTTTCAGTGGGAGAGATGTCACTAAACAAGTCACTTGGATGAGTGATGAAATGTGTCTCCCACTGAAAACGCTACATCCAGATGAACAGAATCAACTTTGTGGGATTAGTTTTTGCAGACAACAGCCATTCAAATGATTATTCGAATGCTCCTGCAGAGCCATTACCCAATGAAATCATTATGATGATATCCACAGAAGGTGGCTGCTTGTGCAGTTCAGCATCAAACGGTGGCAGAAGGGGATCATTGCAGTGAGCATCCAACCTGTTGTATATAAACAAAGGTACACGTAGGCAGCTAGCCTGGTTAAGCTACTAACAAGCACTGAAGGAACACATCTGTGTGAGACCTGCCCTGGATATGCTGCTTCCAATGATACACTCAGCACTTCTCTTTTCACTCCCTATGCATTTACAAACCACTATTATAGCTCATTAGGCAGCATGGTACTGTTACCTTGCCCCAAGAAGGTTCTGGGTTCAGATCTACCGGTCTGCTGGGTCCTTTCTGTGTGGAGTTTTCTGTTGGAGTGGGTTCTTTCGAGGTAATCCAGCTTCCTCCCAAGATTCAAAAACCCTGCATGTTAGGTTACCTGGTGATTCTAACTGTGGTCATACTATAAATGACTTTAATAGATTGGTGATTATGACAGATGGTATATGGTCCAGCCCAACTGTTACCCTTAACCGGATACGTAGAATAGAATGGATGGATATTAGTTTATGTTTTGTCCTATTTGCCATTCATGGTCTCTGTGCTCAGCCAGCTGAGGTAGATGCCAAAGGGTGCTCTTTCTCCCCACCGTCATCAAGTCTATTCTCATAGACCATTGTTTTATTGTGGGAGCTCTCTCTCTAATATTGTAGTCTATTTAAATTACATGAAAAGTGCAATACTTTGCTCTGATTCCTGAATATGAAATGTAACCTATGTAGAACTACTGTTTATGGCTTGCATGACAGTAATCCACTCTTTAAACGTCCATATCTGTAAATGTGTTTTATGTTTTTGTACAGTACCAATCAAAGGTTTTGAGACACTCACCCATTCATATGTACAGGTATATAGCCAAATCTTAATTCATAGCACAATGACTAACAATGTCTTATTGTTTTTATGCTCAGTGCATTTTTAAAAATAACCCTTGCAAGTAGACACGAAAGGGCAACTGTAGTTGCAATATGGATCAAGTGACAAATTAGAATATTCCCCTGCTGTATCATGTCCCTCCAAAATGTGTGTGGGTGTGTGTGTCCCATCCCTCAGTGTAATCCGGCCCAGAGTTTTCTGTGTGGTTCTTCCAGAAGAAAAAAAAAAAAGAGACTGCTCATTAATTACAACGGACATATTTCACTGCTACGCTATTAAAGTCCTCAACTGTAATGAGCCCAAAGAGACTATAGCAGTGTGTGTGTGCGCGTGTGTGTAACGTGATCATTTCAGTGAACATTTTAAATTGAGATGATAATTTAATAGTATTGATGATACTCAGAGATAAGGTCTGATTGAAGAGATGGAGTGCATCTTCTGAGACAAACACACAAACGGATCTGATTTCAAATGAGCATAAACACCCTGGCTTTGCCTCCAAGACTAAAAAAAGAGAAGTGTGTACAAAACTAAATAATCAGACCCGAGACCAGTGCTTTGAGCAGCGTGCACAGTATCCCTTATTCCACTTTTTCACCCTGTGTTTTTCTGAGCGTATGGTAACAGAGACCAAACAGTTTCACATGTCAATCGTACTTGAGAAGTCTGAACTTCTGAAAAATAACAACCCAGTGAAAATTGAGGACAGTAATATTTAAAAAAATATAGCCTTCATTTCTGATCTGATACAGATATCTTGGCACAAGATTTCTGCCAATACTGAGTACTGATCCGATACCAGTGTTAACTTAATGAGCTCACTGTGAGCAAGAGACTGAGAATCAGTCTTTGATGTTCAAGGAAACATCAGGCTCCACCTGAACACTGTTCTAACTGTATAAAACTGATGAAGAAATCCAAGAATATACATAGACTGTGTTGGTATTCATCAGTAAGATGTAAAGAGTGAGAGAGTTGTTACTGCAGGGTACTGCATCGTCCTCCTTTCAATTTGAGTGCATCTCCTTTTGCTGCACACACACACACACACACACACACACACACACGTCACATATGAAATGGAGCTGACAGGAGATGGGTGAAAAGTGAATTAACCTAAATTGTAGGTACAGAAAAAGCTTCAAACAGCTTTCATACCAAACATAGCGAGTGACAGAGACAGCACCACGTTTGTCAGAGATTTTCCGTTTTGCCGACTCACTTGACCGCAAACTGCCTCCAAACTGCTGTAGCTTTGCTGCTAGCTTCCTCATTAGCTCTCCTGCTAACATGCCCTGCACCGTTGCTGATGCACGGCACAGTAAACAGCACACAAATGAAATGAATATATCGACAGACTGGCTCACGGTCATGGACATCCAATCCAACCTTCAGGTCCAGATTCCAAACAGCAGATTGGTTCATCACTATTTCAGATTTTTATTTCAGATATACGCCATGTCAGGCACACAGCTTTGGTATGTGAAGTGTTTCAGTGAGGCAGTCATTTGGAGGCAAAAACTGGCACAGTATAGGATACGTGAGCTACTCTAGTCGAGTGCGAGAACAAAATGTATAGTTGCCAAAGGTATTAGAACTAGACTTCAGGGAAAAAGCGGCATTTAAAATAACACAGTGAGGAGGTCCCAGAGGCCAGGACATAACAGTGTTGTAATGAGATAAGAGAAAAAAATCAGACCATCTGTGGCATCGCACAGCACAGGTTTGGCTCTAAGCAACAGGTTTTTTTTTCATTTTCCAGCTGAAATTCAGTCACTTTGTTTCCCCTTCAGTTTTGGCCCAGGGTCATCGTCATATTTAGCCAGCTTGGTGTTAAACGTGTGAAAGGAAATAGATAAACAGTGTCAGGAATAAAGAGAAACCTGGCAAAGCAAGACGTGAGACAGGTGATGCGTGACGAAGAAGAGTTGAAAGTGTGCAAGAGAGAACAGGCTGCTGGACACAGCGATCAAAGTGCTGAGGCACAAGAGTGGGGGAAGAAGGAGAGATGAAAGTCAGAGGCTTTGTCAGGGCGGAGAGAGAAAAGGAAGAGAGCAAGGTGAGAGCAAAAACCTGCCATTACTGCAGATAAGTATGGAACACTGCATTCCTCACACGTCCTAATATCCACGTATATACTTTGTACACACAATCTGACCTGCAGACCAACACATTAAAAGTCAGTCAAGGCAAAAACAGCCCAGCTCTTCCTCCTCAGATACACCGCCTCTTCCTCAGTGGCACTCACTCTCACACGGCGTGTAATAGTCCAGCCGACTCCACTCTGCTTCCACTACAGTGGTGTAATTGGAGAATTGGAAAAAGTAACATGAAAGCCAAATGTGATTAGTGGTGTGTGGAGAGAGCAGGTCAGAGCCATAGATCGACTGAGCTGATAAAAAGACCTCACTGTGCGACTTTCATGTCCAAACTAATGGACGTGGTGGGAATACAGCATCAGCGAATACGAGCGGAAAGCAGCGGGCCCTTGTGATGACACGCAGCATTGATCCTTAAACTGTCAGTTCAGCTTGTAATGACGCCTCTGATGTTCCAATTAAACATCCTTGGCATTAAAGAGTTTTATTGGCTTTTTTTAGTTAAAGGGAAACTTACCCAAAAATCAAATTAGCATTTTTTGCTGCCTGCCGGTCTGGACTGTTTTGATGTGCGCTGCCTTGTTTCGGAGGCGCTTTTCTTGGATGTCAGAACCAGATCACACTTTATGAGGCTCACAGCGCCAAAAATCCATCTGAAAAGCTCACCAGCAATGTCTCTTTGCAGCTGTCACGACCTGATTATGCACCCCCCCCAAGAAAAAAATAAAAATACAAGTTTAAATGAATAAATGAAGCATTAGAGTAGAGCAGAGACGGGAGCACTATTAACATCACTGGCAGGCGCATTGCTTTCCACACAGTTGGCAGCTGTGGTTTGGTAACACAGAAAGTAGTTCCTACATCAAACTGCAGGCCACAAGATGAGATGTTGTTCGTTTGTTTTGAGTAAGTAGGTCATGAAGTGACATTGCTGCTATAGAGCAGGAATTAGCAGACATCTCCATTACAGGCAGCTGACGCCACAATAATCCAGATAGTTAGATAGCACTACGGGCCAGAGGGAGAACACATAAGTGTGATCTGGGGGTGAACTGTCACTTTAATTTTTTTTATTGCTATACAATTCTCTCAATAATCTCAGAATAAACCAAACACATACAGTGTGTGGTGGCTGTAGCAGCCAGTGGGGGAAGCAAAGGCATTTATTGGCTGCACGTCTTCCCAGTATAGCTGAAACCAAATGTATCGCCATGGAGCTGCTAAATGTCTAACCTCAAGTGAACCTCATCTCAAACGAGCTTCCAGCTAAGGATGCACAAACTTTAACCGGGCACGTGAAGTTAGGATCACTTGTAGTATTCTGGGTTTATATGATTGCTTCTAAATGATTCTTTTGAACTACTAGCACCATAAAAAAATACCAATACTGCCTCCCCTACCTACCACAGCTCCTGTGAACGCTTTCTTGGTGTCTCCACTCACACTGGGGACAGAAATACATGAGGCCAGCCTAAAAGTATGACCAGCCTACAGCAGCATGGTGGCGGTGCTGGCCATTTGCCATTGATGCTCCTATAAACTGCTGTGAGTGAACTGGGCTTTCATGGATGATTGCGGGACAAACAGAATCCACTATCTACATGTCTGAAGAGGAAAACAGCACACCCATTCATCTTTCTTCCAATCTATTTTTTCTTTTGTCTGGTTCCACCTTCTTAATTCTTCTCCACTCTTCATTTATCAACTTCAATCCAGAATCCAATTTTCTCCTCCTCCTCCCTCTCATTGTCATGTAGCATCACCACTCTCATTCCTCCTTTCTACATCATCCCTCCTGCCCTTTAATTTCATCCCTGTTTCTTGATAAAATCTTCATTCCCACCCACACTTTCATGGCACAGTGACACAAAAACTGGACCCTCTCTCTCACTCCGACTGGGCCGTCTGGCTCTACTTTAAACCACTGACCTCCCCCGCTGCTGTACTCTGTTTGGCTGATAACTTTTATTGTCTGATCAAATTATGACCGACATAAAAACAGGATTAAAACAGTATAACCGGTATATGAAATCTGATAAGCCCCACAACCTGTTAGCAGAGAGTTTTCATAGCCACGAGTTCAAATCAATCACGTGTAAAAAGAATGATTTTTGTTTGTTTTACTGTAAAACACACTAAAAGTGGATACACTGAGGACTGCGGCGTGTCCAGCTCACACTGATGTATAGCTCCAGCTTTTTTACTTTTTTATGGTAAATGCTTCCAGGAAGTGTCCATTTTTAGTGTGACAGATGCTCTTCTGACTAATAAGCTGAGTAGTTTACGTGACCCGGGTCTCGTAGTGAGTCACGGTACATGATATGGGACAGTGGCTAATTAGAGACATGGGCCTGTGAGTGGGAGAAGCATCTGTGCACTCCCGCCCACTTCCCTGAGTCACATCAGTCAATTTTAATGGTGTCTGGGTCAGTGGAGTGGAAAGACTTGACTAGGAGTTAATGGCTGGTTTCCCCCCCCCCGCCTGCATTCATTGGACAGCAATGTGTGTATTGAGTAGAAATAAACTGCACATTGATTAAACAAAGTGAGTTTTCAAAGTGGCCAGAGCACAATGAATGTTGTTTACAATGAGGATAATAAAAATACTGATCGGGATTAACATTTAGGAGAAATACTAAGAAACCCTGTTCTTGTGCTTCTCTTCATAAAGACAAAAGTAAGGTTTTGTATTGAATAGCTAGATATTATTTTTATTATTATTATTATTATTATTATGTTGTTGTATTATCAATCAATCAATCAATCAATCAATCGATCAATCCCTGGTGAATACTGCAGCAGAGACAGATAGAAGAGCTTCAGGGGGAATGGATCCAGAGATCTGATTCCAGCCCTGACACTCTTTCTGCTCTGATCTGTGCAGCTACCGATAAAAAGGGGACTACTTCAGTAAAAGGTAAGAGAGGCAGCCATCGATACGCAGAAATGAAACAAAAAGTGAAAAACAAGAAAAAAAGATCAAGACGGGCAAGAAGAAAAGAGCAAAAGGAAAAGCCCCGACAAGTGATTGAATAATTTGTCATGAAAAATTATTCTCTGATTTCAGTTTCTCTAAAAAGAAAATTTGTCATTTGTGTTGTTTTCCTCCCGTCACAAACTGACTTGATTGATTTTGGACTGTTCTCACAAAATACGCTAATTTGTCTTGGATATTTGTTATAAACTAAAATATGCATCTATTTATCAGGACCAATGAAGGATGAATGAGCGCTGTCACTATTGGTTATGTCTATTCAAAGACTTAATCTGCATTTTACTTTTGATCTGACATCATTAAAATGACCTCAGTGTAAATACTCAGTTTTGTCACACACTAAAATTATTGGATTTTTGTATTACTATATGAATCTTTACTGCTTGTCTATCCATCCAAAGATACATACCATTCATCAGTTTTCATGCCTACTAATTTATTAAGCCACTGCTAACTGATCCATCCATCTCACTGACACACCAGTGAGTAGAGCCCACCCTAAAGCCATTAGCCTAGTGGTCAAGCCCAGTGCACTTGATTATAACCAAGGGAGGAGGGCAGGTCCTTCTGGAGTGCTGTTAGAAACACTGAAATAAAAGTTTTAAGCTGTTTTCACACATAAACTTTTGAAAATGTTTAAAAAAATCAGATCAGAACGCTGTGCAAAGTTTTCCTTTTTCACTCGTAGCAAACAGCAGAATATGGAACATACTGGACATTACACAGATTTTTTTGATATTTGAGCTGTCACTCAAATGTCTAGAAATGCTCAGGGCTCCCGTATATGTTATTTTAATAAGAAATATGCAGAACCACGGGCACCAATCTGCTGCTACACCAGCCTCAAAGCTTCTGGGACACATTCCAATTCAGCCACAACAACATTAGTGAGATTCAACCCTGATGGTGGTTGATCATCAGTTTTCCTTTAGGTTCCAAAGGGAGCAGGGTGGCATGAGGCTTTTGTCGAGGCCTGAAACACTCCTCCACCACAGACGTTACATTGACTTCCGTAATGATCCCGGCTTTGCGCACCAAAACAGGAAAGGGACAAACACAAACTGCTTATTGTATTTTCTACTGAACTCCAAGCACTCAAAGTGCTTTAAAGAACGTGACTCATTCACCCGTATTTACACATTCATGACTTTGGAAGATGGCGCCAGTGTGTGGTTTGCGGTCCACAGCTGTCAGCGCTTATACTGTTTTTGTCATGTTTAGTGACTCTTGACTGGATTAAGATGTTGAAGCTCTCTTAAATATTTGACTTGCAATAGAGAAAGTGGGAAGGACAAATGCTGGCCGACAGGATCCTTTCCTACCTCCACCACCATATGGAGAACCAGCATACCTGCGCCACCCTTTAGGGGAAGCCTTTCAAACACTGGGGTAAACTGCTGCTGAAACTGAGCCTCCAACCATTGAAGCAAGTTCCTTGGACAGCTGACCTTGGCCCAGCGGATCCTACTAGGACTGCCCAGTTAACACTAGATCACTCATCTGTGTTGAAGGATTTCTTCACCTTGCATAACCTGAATTTCCTTTGTCTGACAGAATCAAGGCAAGGAATCGGTGAGTTACTGTAAGTTCTTTCTCTGAACTTCTACCTGCAGAGGACTTTTGGTCGCGGTGGAGGGGTTAGGGTTTATAAAAATACTGTTCACTACTGCCAGCGGTCTCCTTGTCTAGCTTTTAACTGAGCATATTTGAGCTGAGTAGCAGTCGTCCTTTGCTATACACTCTTATTTATCGCCCATCTAAATATAACAGGAACTTTTTGATTGACTTTTCTGAGCTCCTGCCTGAAATAATAAGTAGTAAGTATGACAGGGTTTTAATTCTTGGCAATCTGAATATCCATGTCTGGCAAGGGACTTTTTTAAACCTACTTAAGCTTTGAACCTTTTGCAATCTGTCACTCAGCCCACGCAAGAACATGCACACACACTCAATGCTACCTGTGTGAGTGTGTGCTGTAGCTCCAGCTGTAGAGCAGGGCATCTACTCATCGGAAGGTAGGTGGTTCAATCCCTGGCTGTTCCTGCCTGCCTGCCAAAGTATCCTTGGCATCCTTGGGCAACATACTGAACCCCATGTTGCTCTCCAATGCGACTGTTGGAGTGTGAATGTAAGCTAGAAAGCACTTAGCTGTAGAAAAGGTGATTGGGTCAATGAGGCATGTTGTATAAAGCGCTTGGAGTGCTCACAGTAGTCGCAGCACTGCATAAGAACCAGCCCATTTACCATCTCTCTTCTCTGACCATGTCTGTTTTATTTAAAGCTTCCTTGTCACGTGGCCGTGCACGGTCCTCTCACTGCTTCTCGTTTGTTTAAACCCTCAAATGCTGCTCAGTTTCCTGTCTTTGGGGTTGATTCAGAGCTCCCAGCTTGTGTTGACACTGAAGAGCCGACTGCTGAATTTCTCTGCATTTGTCAGAACATTTTGGACACCGTTGCTCCCCTGAAGGTCAGGCGGCCTAAATCCAAGTCTGAGTGCTGGATAAATCACATCAAAAAGGATTGCAGAAAAGCAGAACGTGAATGGAAAAAAGACCAGCTTCAAGTATCTTACGATATCATCAAAAGCTAGCTGGCGTAAATATCAGAAATCTGTGTAATTAATGACAGCTGTTTTAATTCTCATGTCCTCTTAAGCTCTGTTCTTAACCCTACCCAGTCGACTGCCTTGAAGCTTCTGTTGAAACATGTGAAGCTTTTTAAAAAAAATTTTACAAGATTTGAACTTTTTGTTAATCACCTCCTTCTTAAGAAAGTTGTATTTTTTCCGCTCCACTGCAGCTTTTTGACACTTTGAACCTGTCAATAAAGCTATAATAAATAAACCTTATCAGAGGAAAATTGTTACTCAAATTAAAGGTGGCTCTCTCCCCCTAGGTTTTTTTTTAAAGAGGGACACTATTGGATCACTTTTGCTGCTGCGGCACCCAAATTATGAAATGAGTTGCTCGTCCATATTAGTCTGGCCTCAACCGTTGAAGTCTTTAAATCACATCTAAAAACACACTTTTACTCTGAGGCATTTCAAGATTAGTGCTATACTTAAGGTCCACTAATTTTTGGTCTTTTAGTTATATTTTTGTACATGTTTAACGCCTGTTGGTATTTATTTTCCTTTGTGTTTATTATCTATTTTCTATTTTATTGCTGTCTTCTAACTGGAAAACACTTTGGTCAAGTGTGTTCCATCCATCCATTTTCTTCCGCTTATCAGGGGTTGGGTCGTGGGGGCAGCAACCCAAACAGAGAAGCCCAGACCTCCCACTCCCCAGCCACCTTCTCCAGCTCATCAGGGAGGACCCCAAGATGTTCCCAGGCCAGCCAACAGATATAATCGCTCTAGCATGTTCTGGTTCTGTTCCGGAGCCTCCTCCTGGTAGGACATGCCTGGAACTCCTCACCCAGGAGGCATCCTAGCCAGATGCCCAAACATCTTTAACTGGCTCCTTTCGATGTGAAGGAGTAGCTGCTCTACTTCTAGTAGCACTACTTCTTTGCGACTGAGGACCATGGCAAACTCCCACGCATACTCTCCTCTCCAGGGACTGGTTCCAGAGCCTAGGCCATGCTTTGAGCTGAGTCCAACTATATCTAGCTGATACCTCACGCACTAGCTCAGGCTCCTTCCCAACCAGAGAGGTGATATTCCATGTCCCGATAGATAGTCTCGATAGCCAGGGATCAGTCTGCCCAACACACATTGCACTGGACCCC
>VUQK01042178.1:0-19673 GCA_015106715.1 Bujurquina vittata
ATCGAACAGACCAAAGAGCTTAAAGCCCTCACACCCAATTATACAGTGCTGTCAATCCTAAACTACAGCGCACACACATACAGAGACACACACACACACACACACGCACGCATACACACCCTGCATATCACACTCTCTCACACACACACACACACACACATACAATCCCTGCATATTCACACTCTCTCACACATACTCTATATATTCACACACTCACACTCCTGATTCTCACACACACACACACACACACACACACACACACACACACTGCTCATTTCTCTGCAGCAGCTTCATTTTTTTAAATTAATATTCTAGTTTCATCTTCCTGTCAGCCACTCTGCCGGAGGAGCACTTCTCCATATTTGTAATTACTCGGATGCTTCCAGCACCCCTCTTTCCATGTGAACCGGCAGGGGAACCCCGGTTTAATTTAGCCAGCTGATAACCAGCTTCATGTGGCTGCTCGACAGTCCATATTAGGGTGAGTAAATCCAGATAATGCAAAGATACCCGGGATATGTTGAAGTCGCTTCATAGTACAGAGCTCAGATCTCTTTCTATTTGCTTTAAGAAACATGGTGTCGACACTAATTTGCATTTAGCAAGATTTAGCGGTGTATTCTTTAGAAAAATCAACATTTGTTGAAGATTTGCAACCTGCTTCCCTAACTTTGTAGGCTTGTTTATATTCAGTACATACAGCCTTGTGGTTAGAATGTGTCTGCCTTAACACCCAGGTGTTCGATTTCCTGCCACAGGGTTCAGAGGTACCTCACACAGATACACCCACATTTTTTGTTCTTTATGAGAATGTGGCTTCTCCTGTGCAGCAGCCTGATTCTTTGTTCTTCCTGCATTTCCCTTAGCTCAGTTTCACATGATCTTTCACAACCTCCTCCTTCTCTCGTCTCGTTCACACATTGCTAATCCGTACGCTCAGTGGACTACTATCCCTAACACGACCTCTGTCACGGCCCCTCTCCTCCCCCCTGTAGCTCTCCTCCAGTCTCATCTTTTCCAAGTCCGTCGTTCCATCTTCTTTGCCCTTACGGTGATGGGACCCCTGAGACTGCGCGTTTGGAGGCAGGACCTCCTTGAAAAGTGGTGGAGTTTTGGTTTTTGCCACTTTGTCAAAAAAGGCAAAATCGGCCACATATTTTCCTGCCGGCGACAGGGAGACAACAGGGGGGAACTCGTAGCCCCAGAGGATCTCGTCCGGAAGGTAGGATGTTCGAACCTGGCAGGTAGCAGAGGTTGGCTCGACAGTGGCGCTCATGATCACCAACAGCTCAAAGTCAGCCAGGTCTGGGTCTGTCCAACCACCACCTAGAACCAGAGGAGAAATTATGCATGTCTTTTGGACCAGAAATAAACTATCTGTAGGCAAATTGTTGTGTTTATTTCTTTATCTATGAAAACAGGTGAGAAAAAAACAGCTTTTTCTCAGAGTCTTTGTTATACTCATGCAGCCAAAACAGACCACAGTGCATCAGTACCTCATATTTTACAAAATAAAGTGAAATTATTCTTCCTTTTCCTCCACTTAAGAGGCAGAAATATAATCCAACTCTATCATGATGCAATGGGCCTTTTTCCATATCATAAAATGTAAACTACAAGGAACACTGTAGCATGGTGTGAGGTGGAGTGAAGAACAGAGCAGCTGTTAACATCTATACTGACTCACAGTGTATTTGAGCTAATGTTCACAGGCATGCAGTCTCAGTGCATGCTGGGAAAAACTCCACTCACCTTGCTACTCCCAGCAAAATACATTTGTACCCCAAACAAAAGCACAGCAGATAATATTTAATACTACATAATATACGCAGGTTTTATTGAGATTGCTTGAAGTAATTAAATCTCACCCTGTGTGCCTTTAGCATTACTTAGAACACAAGGCAATGGTGCAGCCTCTTGTGGTGAAAGATGAGTATTACAAAAATACACATACACTCACGGACACACACACACCCATTTCTGAAATGTCCAGAGGCAAACAGAGTCTACATAAACATTCAAATCACAAATGTATGAAATATGCTTTAGAAGCATCCAGAATATATTTGTTACTCGTTAACGCACAACTCCCATAACACAAGACGACACGCTGGAAAACAGACGCACCCAAACAAGCAAACACCTGCATCAACAGCCTCGCTCTGAATGCAGACTCACTCATCTGTGTAAACATTTCGGCCCCTAACCCAGACCCAGAATCACTCCCACCAGGGCAAAAACACCGCATGTCGCAACCATTTACACACACAGTGACACAAATGTGGCTCAGGGGATCTCTCTTTACATGTTGCTTCTGTTGTGGCAGAAGCAACATGTAACATCTCTGCTGTGTACAGTAAATGTATCCAGTCGTACGGCCGTGCCAGTGAGGTGCAGGATGACAGCAGAAAGGATGGCAGTTACACTGTGGAAGTATTTCATTATTTAGCTGAGGAGCGCCACTTTGCATTATGAAGCACCTGCTCCATAACACTGGTGCTGAGGCCTGTTGAGGAAGAGAATGATGCAGGGCTACATTTCTGAAACCCTCACTGTTAGCTTTTAGCTAAGAGTGTCACGGTTACAGGACGGAGGAGACGCTCCCAGCATCAACTCACTATGCAATCGGGTGACATTTGTGCATTTACTGTAGAGGTAAATTATAAATTTCTGTCCTCATTAGGTAATACTGTAATGTAACAGGTTACTTTTGAATGCTGTAAGTTTGTATTGTCACCAGTTACTATTAAAAGTATCCTCAAATAACACTGTTTGTCTTCCTCAACGGAAGAGCGCTTTAAAGTTTCATAATCCCTCAGATTTATGATAAGCAACAACTTTCGGTTCAGTTCTTTGTGTGGAGTTCATTGATGATGTGGTTTAGATATGCTTCTCTTCTTGCTCAGCGGTTCAACAGCAAAAATATTCTGCTCTGCTGCTTCAACTGCAGAGTAAAATAAAGCCAAAAGATTCACTCTTGTTTGCACTGGAAGCCAAACTCAAGATAAGGGCTGCATACATTATACAGTCCAACACAACTACGGTGCGGTCTACAGTAAATTTTAGTACGAGTCCATCAGAGGTCTGATCTGCTGTAAGTGGATCTGTGCAGGCTTCGTGTCAGCACTGCAGACTGTACAGTATTGTGCTCTAATGAGGGGTGTCTCTGGCAGTCTCTCTCACACACATTCCAACCAGAGAAATCCTCTCTTACAGAGCCAAACAAGCCCAACTCTGAACACCGAGAGGCAGCCAAGCACGCAGCACATGACCATAAATACCAACACACCTACATGCACATACATGCTCAATGTTCATATATTCAAAGCTGAGACATACATTTCATGCAAAATACTTGTAAGAAACTATTTTATATATTATGAAATATTTTTGTCATTAAGTAGTAATAGCTAATATGAGTTTGATACAGTTATATTAATATTATTCATAATAAAATGGTGGGTGTTAAATATATTTTACCTCTAATTTACAGCTGCACTCTAGTTTTTCTTCACTGCAGATCTACCAACAATAGGCTTAACAGCAGTCATTTGATGTACATTATAAAACGAAGAAACAAATGATGCAGAAGACTCATAATTTGATCACTGCAGTCCGCTGAAGCCCCTATAAAATAAATAAAAGGTTTGTTTTGTTCTGTGCATTTGAAATAAGGATTTTTGGCCAGTAAAGACAGTCTGCATAAAAACGCTTTGATTAGAGATAAGCACTTGCTAGTTTCAAATCTTCTTCAGTACAGCATGATGTTAAATGTGGTCACATGAAATTTTTAAAAAAGTGAAATAAAAAAAAAACGGACAAACTCAAAAAAAAAATTATGCCCAAAATGAGGTCTTTAAATGATTTTTTTAAATGTAAATTTTCCGTAAAATTTTGTTACAAATTTAAATTTTAAATTTAATGGAATCTGGTCACATGAAATTAACTTGATTGGTATGAATTCAGTTTTTAATCAAGCATGTTTTCCTTAATAATTTATTATTTGAATAAATAATCCTTTGATTTGATATATTTCAATTGCATTTTACTCAAAGTTTGTGCCTCATGTTTATGAGGGCAAAGAGTCATTTCTGAGTGTGTGCCTTTGACCGTGACTATCTGCAAATGACCAGGTGCTACAAAGTTGTCAGTCAGATCAGCTCCTTACTTGGTTAATATTCAGCTGTACCAGAAGACACATGAAAGAGGGGGGTTTTCAGCTTCTCCCGACAGCAATAATAATAATAATCATAAATGACTACTTCATGTTCAAGTTTTTTTCCCTAACCCAAGAAAAAGGATCCTACTCATTTTCAGTCTCTGGACAGTCGATCACATCTGTCGCATAACTATGATCAGAGCCGGGATTTACCTTTTGCTGCCCAGGCTCTGAGGGGGCTGCTGTCATCGATGACATGGTAGAAGGTGAGGGGGATGATGAGGAAGGGGCTGTCGCTGGACGTGTCCACCTGGAAAGGCACATTTCGCTGGTCCAACCGCACCGTCTCGCCCTCCTTTGTCAGGGACGTCTGAAGCAACTTCCCCGTCACCTGGGAGCCAAGATGTAGTGAGTAAATGTAGCCATGAGGTTGGAGAAGGCCTCCTGTAACCAGAAGCCCTCAGGTTTAATACCTGCAATGGCCAAAATCACCACGAAAGGAAGCATGTCCTTAAGCAAGGCACTGATGTGTCATTCACTTTATTCATCATCGGCAAGTCTTTCCACGACAAAGCAAGAACTCAAATGACAGGAAAGTGACTCATAGTACAAACACACTTTCCAGAAACTAAACATAAACAGTAATTATAACAAGTTACAGGAAGGCCTTCAGATATTTCAGAAGAGAATTTAAATGTGATTAAACTGCTCATATCCATTTATGTTTGAAATGCTGGGCTGTGGAGGTGAACATTATACAAAGTGTCTGTCTGCACGGGTTATTCACTGAATTTAAAAATGCAGGCTGGGATTCATCTTTTTGTCACGCACACGTACTTCAAATTTACGGATTAGCACAAAGGTTATTAATGTTAACTGTACAAATACGATTATTTAAGTAATTAAAATAAAATAAAAACTATACTAGAAGAAAAATGAACATACAAAACTGAACTAAAACAATTAAAAATGTTGCTTTGGGTTGATGTTATATGCAAAAGCTTTAGTAAAGTGTGTGTGTGAACAGTAACAGGTGCACTCCTGACAAATACTCCTCATTACCTCCTCCAAGGAGGTCTTGTTTTGGTAGCGTATGCGTGTTATTCTGTCTGTAAACACAACAGCTTGAAAAGTTTTGAATGAATTCTGATAAAACTTTGTACGGGTGTCGAGTGGGGTCACGTTATTAACGGATATTTGTAGTCCACCAAAGTTTTCAAGGCCAGGCTCAGGAGTTATTGGACAAAAATGGGCAACAAGCTTCAAATGTGATGTGCATTGTCGACATATAGAAAGTACCGCATAAAGATTAAAACTATCATATCACATTTGACCTCTAACATGTCCTTCAAGGTCATTAGATTGATCTGAAGGTCAAAGTATAATGATGCTATATAGAGCTACAGTATTAAAAAATTTCTTACTGCCTTTGTTTATACTGACAGCATAAAGGCATATAGGAAATGATGTATGGGGAGCCTAAATATCATGTTACTTTGGACCTCTGACCTCTTCTTCAAGGTCAAATAAGGTCAAATTTTCATAAAACGTTTTTATCATTAAAGCTTTTATCTTTAAAATGATACAGGTATATGGGTAGCAAATTACAATTTGCATCCAAATATCAGGTCACATGTGACCTCTGACCTCACTTTTACATTTCATATCTACCTTTCCTTCAAGCTGACCGTAAAATGTGTTAAATCTTTTTAAAAAAGTGCCATCAAAAGAAAGAATGAGCAGCCTCGTTAGAATTAGCTAGAATTAGCTAGAATTAACTTTATTACTAGACAATGAATTTCACTAAAGAATTAAATTACAACTATGTGGTACCATTTCCACATAGAAAAAATAATAATTTTACTTAAAATGATGTCCGGTGTATTAAAATGGGTTTCAGTGGGGCAAATAAAAGCAGCCCGTACTTTGCATTTGTTTTCAATGCTCTACAAACTTCTTAAAGTACATTTAAAAATATATATAAAAAAAAATACAACACTATTCCCTTAAAAGTAAATACTGCACAGAGAGTGAGCTGCCTCGGCAGAAGTTTGTGCTCTCAGAGATTTTCTTGTGTTATAATTAAAAATAAAACTTCCATAGAAACTAATATTGAACATGTTTAAAAGAAAAAAACACTTAAATTACCAGAACTTAACAAGTAATAAAATAACTCCAGCTAGCAGAAATAATCAGCTGCAGCAGCCAGTGGTCAAACTGAGCATTACCTGGCATCCCAACAGCAGGCTTTTACGCATGTTGGCCACTCGGATCATGAGGCAGGGCCGCCCCTCGTGATTCGACACGACGGCATGCTGGCTAAACTTCACCGTCTCGCCTCTCTTCTTGGGACGAGCAACCTGCAAGAGATGGAAAGTAAAGTCAACAATCATGTACCAGGCTTCTCATTTATTGTTTTTAAAAAACTAACCCAGACATGTGCAGAAATGCACACCAAAGGAGGAAATTACAAGAACATGTTGAAGAAAGAAGAAAAAAACATACTGCTGATTTTTTGACCGCACGTGAGGAGGAAATAGCTGCGATAAACCTCATTATCACAGATCAGAGTCGGTAATAATGCTGACATTTACGAATACTGATTGTTGCAATGATATATCAGGGGGAGAGATAGGGGCCCAGGCCACAAATAACAACATCCTGAGATGATGGAAAAATCTGTCAAATGTTACAACATAACAGGCAAACAACAAAAAAGACATGAGAAAGTATTTAATCTACATAAAAAGTAAATATGAATAAAAATAAAATGTATATATGTTGAGTCTAAATATTGTTAGGATAGCAGTTTAGTATTTACTCAAGCTTGAGCCCAGACCCCTGCAGCACGCAGCACGTCATGAATCATCATCTAACCAGGTGAGCTACAGGGGTGTCCTAATCAATCAGTCTTAGTTCTGTTAACTAATCAAAACTGTGCCGATTGCATCACAGTTATTTGTTTTCTGTTCAACTTTTTTTCAAGCAATTTGTACTTTTTCACCTCTGCAACGATCACATTTTTTCAGTTCTATTCAACACTGAAATCTACCTTTGCGAGGAAGGTGCCTGTGATGAAGATCTCCATCACCATTGTGACGACCAGCTGAAAGATGAGGAGAAGAATCGCTACGGGACACTCCTCCGTGATGCACCGGAAACCGAAGCCAATGGTGGTTTGGGACTCGAGAGAGAAGAGGAAGGCCCCTGTCAGGGTCTTCACCTCCATTACACATGGTGTATGGTTGGAGGGGGGGTCAAACTCTGTAAGCATGCAGGCAGAACATCATATCCATTTGATGCAAATAAATTATGAAGAATCACTCACAGCTCACTCTCTGTAATGAAGACGCAAACTGCTGTTTGACTTATTCATTCACAAAATCGTGTATTTAGCTGATCTACAAGTACAAAATATATGTGAAGGACCAAATAAGAGCTTCTGTTTAGTCCCTCCTAATCTCCTTTTTCTTTCTCATGTCACTAAAACACTGCAAGGTGAGGGAAAGTCAGAGATTAGCCATTTTAATGTGCAAGATTATCTGCACTCGATTTCATGACAATCCATGAAAACAGGAACAACTAACTAAGGCCTCAGTCACACAGGACCAGAGACCAGTTACCAGCAATCTGGTAACCACCGCTCAGGAAAAATCTGTATTCCCCAACCAACTGCAAGTAATTGCTAGAGGTTGCTGGCTAAGAGCGCATCCTTGTCATTGCTCTGGTTGCTAGCAGATTACAGTCACTCATATTGTAGTTTGCAGGAAAGACGCCCACTTGTCTGCAGACACTCACCACTGTACTCTTTGAGCTGAAGTGAAATTGAAAAAAAAAGTGTAAGTGTGACGCAAACCAGAAATGGAGAACGTTCAGCTTCAAAGTAAAAGTTGTGCCTCACTGCTGTAACCAACACATTTCAAAAGGCGCTTTGAAGGCAAACTGTCTCTGTTTCCCGTTTGCGCTCCACTTTTCACAGTTTCACTACCAGTTTTGCCATCAGCTTGCTTGAGTTTGCAGCCGTCGGCCTCTGCCATACAAAAAAATGGGCGACGGTGGCAACCTGCTAGCACCCACAGCGGTCACAAGAAGGTTTTCAGTGCATCCCCATGACTAATTTCACCCTAGCACCTGTCAGCAGCTTCCAGAAACCACTCACCAATGATCTCTTAACATACACCTTTCCCTGATGGTGCTCTGGGCCTGGGTGAACGAGGCTTTAGCAGCTGATTTCACAGCTAGCAGCCTCCACAACCACTGGTTCCCAGGCAGCAGGTGGCTGCCAATTGGTTGCCAACCAGTCTCTAGGCCTGTCATGATGGTTTGTCATTCAGTATGACAATTTGCTTTTTTAAATTAATGAATGATTTGGACTTTTATGTCATTTACACACAAGTTAAAATCTTTTCTGTTTTTACTGGTTTCTCTTCTCTGACTTCTCTCCACCATCCTCCAGTCTTCGTCCTTACCTTGTAGGTCTCCATGCACCATGGCCACCAGGTACCAAAGTACTCCGAACACAAACCAGGTCCCAGCAAAGGTGGCAGAGAAGAGGAAGAACTTGTAGCGCCATTGCATATCCAGGAAGGTCGTCCAGAGGTCACGGAGGTACAGCGCCCCTCTCCCACTTACGTGCTCGATGCGTACGTTGCTCCGCCCATCTTTGGAGAGGACACGGCGCTCCCTTCTCAGAGCACTCGGCCCTCCAGGTTCTGCTCCTCCACCTCCTGCAGGAGCACCAGGTCCTCCTGTGGGGGTCAGCAGGGGCTTGGTGATGTCAGTCTGTGTCTGGGAATGGCAAACTTTCTGAGGGGAGGAACCTTCAGAAGAAGGCGAAGTGGCTGAAGTCATTGGCAATGCTGCACGGCAGTAGAGAAAGAAAGAGGACACAGCAGGAGGTAAGGACACGAGGAAAGGTGTGCAAAAAGAGGTATACATAAAAAGAAAGGAAAGATTTTTTTGTGGGGGGGGTTGTATGGGCAGTGAGATAAAGTGAACAGCGGGTGGTTTGAAAGGGTGCAGGATGTGTGAAAAAGAAAAGAGGGAATTCCATAAGCACATGAAAAAGAAAGGTGACAGAGTGGAACATTTGGGAGGAGAGGAGAAGAAGAAGAGGGGGATTAAAAGTACATTTTCAGCTGGACAGTTGTGTGGCTATCCACGGTGGTCCATTTAAGACCCCTTTCTCCTTTCACTGGAGGCAGCTGGCCTTGTCAAAATAAAAGCCTCCTTTCACAATGACGGCACAGCTGCCCTTTCACATTAAAAGCATGAACGCGCAGGCTCATTCACGTGTTGGTTGCACGAGACAGCTGCTGAATTGAGATGAGGAGATACTAGTGACATTTTCTTCAAGAAAAGAAAAAAGGGGGGGGTTAAATTCAAACTGAGGAGGCTGACATCTTCTGCTGGTGAACACCCGCTTCCATTTTCTAAAAGCAGTGTTTATGACAGTAAGGCTGAGGGGTTGAAGAGTGAGGCAACACAGTCCCAAAAGCTGCAGTGTTTCAAAGTGTTTTAAAAGAAATATTAGTGGTGAGACTGCCTTAATTCTGTAACCACCAGCCAGGATTTTCCCCCACTCCTCTGAATGACTGGACTGAACCTATGAACTGTGTTTGTGGTGTTTGTGAGTAATATGGGTTGCTGTGTGGTTAATTGCACTTTCAGACTGTCCAAGACGTCTGTGATTTAGTTTTGGTGAGTGAAATTTTAGTGTTTTATTAGTCTGTTAGCACTAATTTCTCTGCAATGCAGCAATACAATCTATGGATCTGCATTGCTAACCAAGTTTCACTTTAGCAACAAAAAAAATTAAGAAGGCCATGAAGTTAAAGTTGAGATTTCAGAACTGGAGTTCCTAATAGGTGGTGCAGGTCAGAAATGTGTAAATGTCTCCATGAAAAAAAAGGAAACGCAAACACAAGAAATTACAGTAATGTGTCAGTGCTCACTGACCTTTGGCTACTTTTCTCTGTGTTGTATTTGATGGTGTGCAGTGGTGCTGTGTCAGATTATTCTCTGCCTCCAGCTACATGTCTGCTGTTTTCTGATTGTGTGTTCCTGTTTCAATACAATAACGCTCCAGTGCACTTTGGAAGATTTTGATGGAACCAAATCCAACACCTTTTTTTGGGATGAATTGGAAAGCCAGCTGCAGGTCAGGTCTCATTGCCAAACACTGCTGTTCTCTGATGCTGTTGTCGAGGAGACCAAATCCCTGCAGTCGGCTCCAAAATCTGATGAAAAGCCTCACTGTCATAGCGGCATATTGATACCCATGACGTTAGAACCACTCAATACCAAAAAAACTTCATCACTCACAGAAAGAGCTTGTCACTAATTGTTAAGTGAATGACTGGTGATATCCTGTGATGGCACTGATAGTCAGTGATGGCACTGATACCCTGTGATGGCACAATATCTAACTGTAAAAGTGGCTCCCATAGTTTCAATGACATATTAACTAAGAGGGGTCTCCCACTCCACCCCTGGGTGCCATGGACACTAATTGTCATTTTATGGATTCCCTCCTGTGCTCTCAACAATCTCGCCCTCATTTGGGCTGCACTTTCTCTTTCTCCACATCCTTTTACTTTCTTCCCTCTTCTTGCGCTCGCTGTTTACTAAACAGCCCTTTTGTCTCAAACTGCCGCTGCTTTCCGGAGCAAATATAACAAAACCATAAACACAACAACGCAAGCAAAGGCTTAAGGACCAAGGCAATCTGATACACACTGTCCTTTCCTGTCCTTTCTGACCCCTGTCTCCCCTCTCCCCATGCTCAGCTCACACAGAGTGAATGAATAGAGATCTGTGTTGAAGTCTGTCCTGCTATGAATACTAAGATGTGGAGGGAGCAGGAGGGGAGGAAGGCAGGGTCAGAGGCGGGCACATGTGATTGGCCTTGTCCATCTCTGACCCCTCACCTCTGAACCCTACAGAAAGCCTGCCTACGTATACAGTAAACATTGTGCACTGCATATATATTGAAGTGTTAGAACAATCCCACCTATTGTTCAAAGGAATGTCTGGTTTGCAGAATGAAGACCTTACAAAAAACATGCATCAGCTAAAGCCAATTTCATCATTTCCTATTTAAAGGATAAGGCCTGCTTTATTCCTTTTATTCAATTTTAATGTCCTGAAATACCAAAAAAATAGTTTAATTTAGCAAGAAACTAGTCCTTCTCTTAGTCGGCCAGTTTGTTTTAACTGAGGACACTGTTTTAGCGGTTACATAAAAGGTGATTTTATCAGCTTGGGGGAAAGACGACAAAGCATCAACACAATATTGGCATTTGATGGCCTTATGGTGAGTCTGATATACCAAGCAGACACAGCAGCATTATTGTTTCTTTTTGATCATGTTTCAGTTCACGTGGTTGCTGTAAATCCATCACTGTAATGTGAATTTCTCAAGCATGGGACTAAAAAAGGCAGTCTTATCTTATTCGTTCTGATTTTATCTCTGTTTTAGCCTCCAACAGCACAAACGGGAAATATCTCTACTGTTTTTTACTGTCCTCCTAGTTTTGTCTGCAGTTTACATTACGTTAATTTTTAAAAAGTTATTACTTATTAGTTATTAAAGAGAGTGTTTTTGAAGCCACTCTAGTGTGGTGTGTTTTTAGAAAAAACACAATCAACTAATTTTCAACATTTACGCCAGTTTGACTTCAAACAGATTTGCAAATTATTGCATTCTAGTTCATGTAGTTCTAGAAACATGGGGTACTGCGTTTGTGTGGGGACTATTTTCTTCTGCGGATTAATTCATAAGTTCAAACTTTGTTATTGCTTTGTAACGATTATGTATATTAACATTTTGACTAAACTGTTTCCTTTATAATTGAGATTTCAGAAAAAATGAGAAAAAATGTAAAATATCAAAAAACTTAGGATGTAAATGCAGTCTCAGCCATAAAGAGCTAAAGGTACTGTTTAGTGTTTTTAAGCTGCATATAAATGTTTAATAAACAGTTTATAGGCACATTCAATCATAAAATTTATGAATTTGTTTTTCATCAGCAATTACCCGAGCATCCATAGATGGCCATTTCTGTATAAACAATGAATCATGGTGTTGTGTCTCATGTCTCATTAGCGCTCATATGTTCTGCATAGAGGGTAAGAATACCAAAGTTTAGCTGAGCTAAAGCAAATATAGCTCTTGCTGACAGTAAGACTGATGGATTCTCACACTTTTAAACTGATTTATCGGATGACCACTCAAGGTTGGGATCTCTTCCTCTGTGTCGAGCCCTCGAGCCCTCTCCTTCCCGCTGTCCCGTGTGCACAAGAATCCTTTGTTTTCGAGGAGATGAAAGAGACAAAAGCCACCATTGAAAAATACGACTGAGCGAGTAAGTGAACGAGAGAGCAAGTTAGAGGGGGAAAGGAGAGGAGAGCCGAGTACTGAAGTGTGTGTGTGTGTGTGTGTGTGTGTGTGTGTTTGATCGTGTGTGAGTATGCAGTGTTTGACACTGTGAGGGGGCCGAGATGAGGCGGGGTAAGAGAGAGAGAGGGAGTAATTACTTTTGAGGGGAGGATGGAGAGAGTTGGGCATCTGATGACAAAAAGAGTGAAAGAGCAGGAGAGCGAGAGATGGATGGTGAGGGAGAAAGAGGAAGGAGTATAGTGGAGTGAAGGTGGAGGAAGCAGATCGGTGACAAAAGAGCGTCATTAGTATTCCAGAGGAGAGAGTAATCCCTTCCACTCAGTGCCTCTGTCCAGTGTCGACAACCATAAAGAACGCACAGCAGCCAGTACACTGCACTGAAAAGACTCTATACAGCACAGCTTGAATGGCTCCGACCACCGGCCACACCACAGCGGCCTGTGCGCTGGGCTGAAAGGACAAACTAAACAACAACACCGTGCCAAGAGGGCATCTGCTCAGCCCAAACTGGCATGAGCTGCTGAGGGACAAGTGAGTTGTGGACCCAAATATAGGACTCAAAGAATCTAAATCAAATTAAATAAGTTAGAATATCTTCAGGGACACAGAGCAAGGTTACACACAGCAACAAGGGACAACTGAAAAAAAGGCAAGAGGAGACTGAGACAGTGGGGCTGAGCTGAGACACCTGGGAGACACAGTTTAAGCGAGCAAGACACGGGGAAGTAAAACTGAAAAAACAGGCACAAGACCAAGATAGATTAATAACTAATATAGGCATAACAGCCAAATATAGAGACAGGCTAGACAACCCGACTCGAGGAACACAATCGTAACTGAAACAAAAAAGAAAGTGAATTTCACTCTCTTTAGGAGACTTGAGCAATGCTTTGTATGTGCAAACTCTATTTAAACCTCTGCAACAGGAATATTTATACACCATGCAGTAAACCTTATTAACCTTATCAAACGTATCATTTGCAACCAGTTGCTTGATATTTAATAGTTTACAGGTAAATAACATCTGGGTTCAGAAAACATATTTAGCTTTCATGAAACAAAAAGTTGCTGGAGTTCATTCAGTGCGTGCAACAAGCAGTTCATCATCATCATCATTAATTCTCCTGCAGTATGATTCTGCATTAAATGCAGCTGCCTGTGAAATATCCCAGCAAACTATACGTGTCTTTTTCTGCATTTGCAGCGTCAGCATATATCTGCACGATGATGGTGTGTACTGTAAACATGATTTACCTTCATTCAGACTTTAGAAACAGGAAGTGTTTACAGTGACCCGTTGTTCTCTATATGAAGCCATTCAATTCCACTTCCTCAGCCAGAATTAGTGGCTGCAGAGTAACAGCGCTGACCTAAATTAAACAATAGCGAGCAGCTGTTGGCCCCGGGGCAGTTATTCAGGAGTGACTTTTACGACCGTCTTCTAAGTCCGTAGTAGCCAAAGCTTGTCTGAGTCTGCTGCTGCTGGCGGGGATTTCTCACTGAGAAGCTGTGATTCATTTTGACCGAATGTTTCCAGCCTCAGATTTTCTGTAGAGTAGTGAAACACAATCACACCTGTTGTTTCCTCTGTGATTTGTGCAGCTCGTCTTCTTTTTTTTCTTTTTGGTCTGCTATGTGTGATGTGCAGACCACAATCAGTGATCTTTGACTTCAAGACCGAAACAGCCAGCTCCAAATTTAATGTTCGATGACTAAATCAAGCTTTTGCTTTGGAAACTTTTGTTGATTAACACCTGCATACACTCTGTGGTACAAATATCACAAGAGCAGGAAGCACAATCATAATCAGCTGCATTCATCATCACAAATATCAAATATCATGTCCGTGTGAGTAGAAACAGCCACAAAATACACATTTGAGAACATTTTTCAGACTGTTTATGTGTTTCTTACCTTTCTGTGTTCACTCTGACCACAGCTTGGAAATCTTTAAAGGTGTAGTTAATTTCACTTTCCACCAAACATGTGGAAAGAGATGCAAGTTTTAAAAAAAAAGGTGTGAAATTTCACAGTGTTGTACAAGTTGTGCTTGTTGACAGCTCACGCATGTTTCGCATCCCCTCATCTCATCTCATTGTTTACCAAGTTTGCTTTTGCAGTCCGCCTGCGTCGTTGTCATCCTCTATTTCTACAGAAGAAAAACTCTCTGAGAAAAACACGAACGCAAGAGATCACAAGAGAGGCCTGGATGAGGAGCACCCAGCGGTCAGTCAGTGTCCCCCCAGCAGCACACTGGCACTGGCAGTACCGGTTCCGGCTCACTGTTACTGGATCATTATGTAATCAGATGAGCACAGTTCGCTCCTTCTTGAATGTGTAGCTTTGTGTGTCCGCACAGGGAGAAGTTAAAGAAGTTTGGGCTGCCCACTCCTCTGGAGTCCACCCTGCATGCCTCTCTATATAAACCCAAAAGTATTCCGACAGACGGTGCTTCGCGACATTTTTAATTCATTAATTCGACTCTCCTCCCAGCTTCTCCTCCTACCCTCCCTCTCAGTGTCTCGCTCTGACTGTACCCTATAAATGGGCCTCTTTGTTGCAAGGCCTCCTCCGCTGTTTCAGCCTTTGTCAACTTTCTCATGTAAATGTTCGATGGTCATAAGATACAAGCCTGGAAGTTGTTGCACTGAAACGGAGGTATTTACAAATCAAAGGCAGAAAAAAACTGAAAATCTTGGCTTCTTGCAGTTTTTGCGTTGGCCAGTGTGCAGTGAATGGATAATGTCGGTGCACCTCTGTGAAGCTGTGCCATGCCCGCCTGCAGACAGGGGACTTTGGTAGTGTAAAGGCGAGTGCACGTGGTGCTACTGTGAATGGATGGCACGAGATGGCCGGGAAGAATTAATTCACCACGTAGGAACTATTACACTCAGGCACTGGCTCTGTGGTGTCTCCTAACTTTCCCCTTTGGTGGAAAGGATTAAACGCCAAAGAGTAAGTTAGTAAAGGTATTATGTAAGTCTACACTTGTTCTCCACAATATTTCACTTGGAAACATTAAACTTTGTGCTCCGTACCTTTTACAGCTTGCATTCCTTTGCAGATTAACAGCCGACATTCAGACAGCATCAAGGTACCATACTGGCAAAGTCAACAGGGCACTGGTTCCATTACAGCGGGGCTACTTGATCAGTTCTTTTACTGCAAAAAAAAAGTTCTCAAAGCTTACAGTATAATACCATCAGCTCACTGAACACTCTGTCAGGTACGCACGCGCTCATTAACACAAATAGGTATGCAGTCGAGCATCTCTGAACCCAAAACACATCACACCTTGAAGCAGATGGGCTACAGCAGCAGGACACCACACCAGGTGCCTCTCCTGTTCACACAGACTCACCACACTTGTACAATAAAAGTTTGGAAAAAATGCATGGAAAAATTCAGATGGAATTTGGCATAAACATTATGAATGCATGGATGCATCCTGCCTCATATTAATGGATTCGGCTGGTGATGATGTAATGGTGTGGTAGATATTTTCTTGGCACACTTTGGGCCCCTTCATACCAGCTGAGCATCATTTAACCACCACAGCCTGCCTGAATGTTATTTCTGACCATGAACCCATCTTCTGATGGTGACATGTCACAAGATTTAAATCATCTTAAACTGTTTTTGATTCACTGGTTTACTGCACTCAAATGGCCTCCACAGTCACCACATCTCAATCCAAGAGAGCTCCTTTGGGATGTGGTGGAGCAGGAGAGTCGCATCATGGATGGGCACCACCATCATGTCAGGTTGATTAGCCATCACAAGTTTCACTGTCTGTAGCTGGAAGTCCCACAGGATCTTTGCTCTGTCATTCCCGACTACCCTTGGAGGTGTGTCCCATTTTGAACTCTGGACTTCCAGGCCATACTTGGCATAGGTGTTCCTATATACTATGCTACCCACATGGTTATGGTGTTCCATGTATGCCCTGCCTGCTAGCATCTTCCACCCTGCTGTTATGTGCTGGATTGTCTCAGGGGCATCTCTGCACAGCCTGCACCTGGGGTCTTCCCTGGTGTGGTAGACCCCAGCCTCTATCAATCTTGTGCTTATATTTTGTTCCTGTGTTGCCATGATTAGTGCCTCTGTGCTGTCAGTTCAGCTTTGTCCAGCCATTGGTAGGATTTCTCCATGTCAGCCACTTCTTCTATCTGTTGGTGGTACATGCCGTGCAGAGGCCTGTCCCTCCATGATGGTTCCTGTTCTTCCTTCTCTTCTTTCTCGGCTTTCTCCTCCCTGAGGTACTCACTAAGCACCTGATCCTTTGTGGCCATCTTCCTGATGTAATCATGGATCTTTGTTGTTTCTTCTAGGCCAGTGGATCTGACACTCACTAGTCCTCGGCCTCCTTCCTTCTGATTGATGTACAGTTTTAGCGCACACTGCCACTGAGAGCACACCTCGGATGGATCAGTGGAGAACATCTGGTTTATTCTCCTGGCTTCTATCTCTCTGATATACCTCTTCAGGCAGTTAGCCAAGGCTGTGAGTTTATGCTTGGCAGTCTCTAAGGCCTCAGGAATGGATAGCTTACTGCACTTCTTAGGCCCCCCTTTCTTCATCTCACCTTTCTGCAACTCTGATTGCTGACCACGCTGTGTTTGCTTTGTGATAACACATGGACTGTTGCATGAAGCTCTTGAACACTGGTTGCTATTGAAGCCTGAAAGGATACTGAGTGTACACGCAAATTGTTGTGCTTATACATTGTTGATTAGTTATGAAAATGGCACCACCATCATCACTAACAGCCTAACCTGTGCTTCTGCTGAAGTCAGAGTATGTAGCCACTAACCTGAAAATGTGTCATCTTTAACGCAAACAGGTAGGGGTCTCTTTGTTTTCATTTTAATTTACTGGACTGCGCATCTCTTTGTATGTATGAAAGAATGTGACCTCATTATGCTGGAAAACACCAAGAAATTTCTGTTTTCATACCCAAGTTTTAGGAACACTTTCAAAGAGGTCACTGTCTCAGGGGTCACTGAGTAATGAGTTTCAAGAGGGCGGGAGAAAAAGAAAAGCGGGGAAGGAGGAAAAAAAGAACAGATGAGTCACAATGTATGAAAGCAAGAAGAAAAGAGGAAGGAAGAGACGAGGCTGACAAATGCGACAGGAGAGATTTAAAAAAAGAGGAGGTTTGGAGGAAGGATGGAAAAAAATAGCACGATGCTGTAATATGGACCACTCGGAAGGTCCCCTGCTTCATGCAACTCCCATTTCCTTTTTTTTCCACCCCTCTCTTTGTTGGTCCATCTCTCTGGCCCGGAATAAGGTTCGTGTTTCCAACACATGTCAGCCCCTGCTCTTTGTTTCTGCTTTTAGTGAGGAAAAAAAACCCACTGCATGCAAAGCAGACCAACATCAGAGAGCGTGAAAGTGTGCATGCACAGGTGCGTATGAGTAATAAGAGTGCACACATGCCCACAGTCAGAGAAACTGAAATAAAGGAACCAATGAGAAGAATTAAAGTTCCACAAAATTTTTGAAGACTGTTACAAAACAAGTAATGATTTAAACTGAAAGCACGCTTTTTAAAAAAAAATTGCCATTTCATACACACATAATTACAATTTTTTATATAGATCCTGTATCGTTGGTTATTTATCCAGTTACTGTAGAACACTCATTGAGACATTAATACATACGGCAGCTGTTCATTCTAGATAAAAAATATGGATATTGAATTTTATTCTATCAAACAGCGAACTGAAAAAGTTGTCAACAGGTTACAATGTTGTAATGTATGGACCAGAACCTCCCGCCATAAGAGTTTCTTCCCCTCTGCTTTGGTCTCATGAACAATAAGCCTAAGATTGTTATCACCACCCTCCACAAACACTGATGACCCTATCTTTATGCACCTGTCTGCTGCACTGATCACTGCACTGTACATATTGATTATGACTTATCGTAACTTATCTCTGTATTGTATATTGTGTTATAGTATTTATATTTATATTGTTTTTTTATGTAAGCACCAAGTACCGCAGCAATTTCCTAATGTTGTGAACCTCTTCACACATATGCCAATAAAACTTTCTGATTCTGATTTGCTTGCTGCATGTTCCACGCTAACCTCTTACGCCATCTAGTGGCTATCTTTCATAACCACACTCAAAGCAACAGCATGAGCAAACACACTTCTTCTTTCAGCTTCTCCCTTTAGGGGTCGCCACAGTGGATCATCTGCCTCACCTCACTCACATCTCACCCTATCCCTACCATCCTCCTCTGTCACACCAACCTCTGTCACTACATCCATGAACCTCCTCCTTTCCTCCTGCCTGGCAGCTCCATCTTCAACATCTTTTGTCCACTATACACAATCCCTCCTCTGCACATGTCCAAACCAGCTCAGCCTTGTCTCTCTAACTTTGTCTCCAAGCTGCTCAACCTGAGCTGTCCTCTTTTTGTTAGTGCCCCCATCTCCAGACCATGCATCAGAGCAGGTCTCACTTCCATCTTGTAAACACTCAACCTTAAAGAAAAAAATACATGAAAAATTATTCATATACAAAAATGTTTTTTTAATTCCCGGAGTGGCCCGAGTGTTCTGATTACCACGAGAACCACTGTTCACTTGTACCAAATTCTTGTTCCAGTACCCTCCTATCACCTGACAGCTTCAGTTACTGTATATCTCTGTTGCTCATATTCCAAGGTAGGCTCCTTTACTGGATACATGGCCAGGATTCAAACCCCCAACCTATGGTATTGTGAGTACTACACTATCCAGCTGCGATAGATAGATAGATAGATAGATAGATAGATAGATAGATAGATAGATAGATAGATGGATGGATGGATGGATGGATGGATGGATGGATGGATGGATGGATGGATGGATGGATGCATGGTTGATGGATGGATGGATGCATGGATGGATGGATGGATGGATGGATGGATGGATGGATGGATGGATGCATGGATGGATGGATGGATGGATGGATGGATGGATGATGGATGGATGGATGAATGGATGGATGCATGGATGGATGGATGGATGGATGGATGGATGGATGGATGGATGGATGGATGGATGGCTGGATGGATGGATGGATGGATGGATGGATGCATGGATGGATGCATGGA
>VUQK01042181.1:0-35593 GCA_015106715.1 Bujurquina vittata
TAAAAAAATGCTATACTGATCACGTCTGTCAATATATATATATATAATGACAGACGTGATCAATATAGCATTTTTTATGCTTTGCTTTGAGTATTTATGGATCTGTCAGGTTTCTGATATGTTTCCCCCCCAGTAGTAAACTCCTACGCCCTTGGCTGTGTGTGCTACATAATCCATAATCCAGAGACTGAATTTCACTGCATTTATGTGACATATAAAGTTCTTTCTTTCCTATTTTAGGGCAAAGTTAGCAAACATTTGAAGTGGTTTTATGTCCACTGAAATGGTAGCCATTGAATTCAAAATAACTGCCAGATATTGACTAGATTCTTGCTTCTAGAAGGATTGTAACGTCAAATGCTATTGAAACGTAGCGTGCTTCAATTTAGAATGCAACTTTTATCAGATTATGTGGCATTTTTCTAGCTTCACATGAACATTTTTTCTATCCACCGGGGAACAGCAGCTGTATATCTTTATTTTGTCTGCGTTTCCAGTGAGTGATGACCATCTTGTGGAGTTTGTGGAGAACCAGGATCACGCTGTGGTCCTGGCAGCTCTCCGGAGGTTTCCAGACAGCTCAGAGATGCTGCTGCAGGCTTTAAAAGTGCTGCTTCCTCTGGCTCACCCTGGTAAGACCTGATTACATCACAGCTATCTGTATGATTGTTAATCTTACAACACAATCAGGAAAAAGGGCTCTGTGTCCGTGCTCGTAAAATATTATACCTTATTAGTGTAGCTGAATCATTTATGCTACAGTGTGCTGTAAATGGGGAGATCTGTTGTTGTTGTCTTCATGTGGAGAGGGTTTATGCATGGTTTCACTCTGCTAACATCATTTTCATTTTGCTTTACTGAAGGATCAGTGGTGACAAACGCAAGTTATGAAAGACCTACATAAGACATCAAGATTGTCTTTCTTTGTCTCATGGTCAATTTGTAGAGCATGATGTCACTTCAATGCTTTTTAGGGACTCTTGATTTAATTTCAATAATGCCTCTAATGCCATTAAACATGTGTAACATTGTCCTTCTGAGGACAGCTTGTTGGGCAGGATAGCAGTGCTTGTTTATCATATTATAATAAAAAATATAATAAAAATATATAATTAAAGAGAAAAAAAGGAAAGAAAAATGTAAAATTGTCATTATGAGAAGCACAGCAGTGTCCTTTGCTGTTCAACCATGCTATGCTTGCAGCAGATAATTGCATTGGAGCCTTCCTACAATTCCATGAAAATGGGTTTTATATTTTTAGGAAGACCAAATGAAATAATCAGGATGTGGGAAGTCCAAATCCTGTTTTTAGCCCAACAAGGATTACATTAGTTTCTTGGCATCTTCAAGAAAGTTATCCCGTCAAACATCCCACACAACAAGTTAATATTCATTTGAAAAGAGCTAAAAGGCCAGGGCACATCTGTTCAGTTTGGCTTCAACAGTTACATACAGTTGTGGTCTGTTACCTATTTAATGCGTAACTTGAAGAAATATTTAACATTAATTTTTTATCTTAAATGGGAATTATATATAATAAATAACACGGGTAAAATGAAAATGGGTCCTTCTAAGAACACAGACCAAAGGATTTCACGGCTGATTTGGAACCGCGGTTCACTGTGTGGTATTTTCTCTGAGATCGATGCTATTTTACTTTGTAATGTTTAAAAGCAGTCATTGCTGCCTGAGGAGCAATCCCTGTAACAATAACACCAGTTCGATGATCCGTTCGTTGCGCTCCTCGGAAATCCAGGGCACCCGGGCAAGTGCCAGGAAAAGTTCGGGAGCCGAAAAACAACACAGTAAAAATATACAAAAGTACAAAATATATTCACTGGAGTGAATATATTTTGAGGTTGCAAAAGCTGATGACAGAAATGAGCTGATCTTAGTTCAGAACTTTTCTCTGAAATGCACCGGACTGTACAGCAGACCACATGTTGCCTTTTAATGCGGTGGTAAAAAAAAAAGGCTCAAAACGGGAACGCTGAAATTCTTCTCAGCTGAATGATTTCTGTATGGAAAGTGTAACTATTTATTAAAATAAACCTCTTTTCTGGCCAAGTAGGTAAATCTTGTTTATACTGTAGCTAGTATTCAAGTACTGCTCAGACTTTACAGTGCAGTGCTCTGCTATTTGTAATTCAGCAATGCTTTGCTGAGTCAAAGACTGAGCTGGCGTTACATGCTTTTCTTTTGCAGGCAGTAATGTGGAGGTGCTGATGTCAGGAGGCACTCGGTGCTACAGCGTCATCATTGCTGCCATGGATGCGTTCCCTGAGGTGGAGGAGCTGCAGGAGACGGCCTGCTGCCTGCTCAGGAGGTTTACATCAGGTCAGAGCGAGGGCAAAAGGAGCATAATAATATTTGTATCCCATTTTGTTTTTCCTCCTCTAACGTAATTTAGTGATGACGTGTTTTTTTTGTTTTTGTGGGTGGATTTAGTTTCTCCAAACGCTTTCATGTCCAATGCAAAATAATCATTTGAACGCAAAGACTTTTGAATTACGTCTACATAAGTGACATTTTACACACTAAATCATATGTTTGCCAGTTAAATGACTCTCATTTGTTGGTTTCATTGCTGATCACTGAGCTCAGGCTCTCTGGTCCTCAAATGAAGTCAAACAGCTCCTGAAGGTGAAAGTAAACAGAAAAAACTCAAACCGCAGACCACAGTCACAATCCTGCCGGCTCGTACACTCATCTAAACAATGTTCATATGTTAGTAATTATGTTAATTACTATATACGTTATGTTTTTATATTACTAACGTGCATATGTTTTATAACTTTACATTAACTATCCAGATAACATACATAGATGGTTTGCAAACCAATTAGTGTGCCATTAGTAAACTATATTGAATATCATTTTATTTTGTATCAATTTATTTTTACATACTCTTGTATTTAACTATACTTCTGACTAAATGAAGGCAAAAAAAAAAAACAGTGAAAAATGGAGCCAACCTTGAGATGTTAATCAATAACTAATGAATAACTCGTTGTCAGCTGGTAATGATAACGCTGTTTGTTGAATCCTCACTATCAGCACAGCAGTGCTGATAGTGGGTTTCATTCATTCTGATAAACCAGCGTGTGTTTATCAGCGTGTGTTTTTTAGATTAGAAGCTAGAGGAGAATAAGTCTGGGTGCTCGGTTTGTGGTGTCTTACAGAGAGTTACTACAGCATCCTGGTGCTGCACGGCATCCACAGAGTTGCAGTAAGAGCCTGTCAGACGTTCCCTGACAACACCACGCTGCAAGCCGCCGCCCTCTCCTGCCTGGCTGACCTCAGTGAGGGCCCACATTCACAAACTATATTTATAGCTTATGTCCACATGTACATGTATCGAGATGTGCTGGAGATCACAGAACAGTGTCTTAAATTAAAAATTTTGAAGCACAGGAGCTGCAACATATTTTGTCCTTCTGTTAGCTGCAACCATTGTGCAGAACAAAGTGGCGGCTGAGCAGGGTCTGGAGGAAGGAGAGGAGGAGGAGAACAGGGGCAACGGGGCGGTGGAGGAGATGGAGCTGAGCTGGATGAAGGAATGCTACACGGCGCTGGAGCTCCATGCTCCTGAGCCAGCTGTTCAGGTCTGTCTCACATCTAGCTCTTGAGTTTTACTTTGCACTCTTGAAGACTTTAGCTCATGTAAAATCACTTGTGCTGCCTCAGGAGGCTGCATGCTGGGCCATTCACAGCCTGTTACTGCACGGAGCTGCACTGAACCATGTAGAAGAGGAGCAGCATGAAAGGTGCATAGACACCATGAAGTTTCACACGCGCACACACACACACACACATTTAAAGCTGTGTGAGAACTGAAGGCAATGATGTTGCTTGGATATTTGCTCTTCAGGACTCCGGTTCACAGACAGCTGATGGCGGCCATGCTGCTGCACTCCTCCTCTCCCAGTGTGTTTGAAGCTGCTACCAGTGCCATCGCCACGCTCATCACAAACAACAGTGAGTCTTCAGCAGCTGAGACTCACACGCTTTGATATTTGTCTTTTGGCCTCTGTTTGTCTTTGTGTTTGCAGCCTTAAAACGTTTGTGCTATACATGCTGCATATATTACTAAACAAGCGCAGTTCTGCTGGCGGCACAGTAAATATTGGCTTTGATTGCAGGTAAAATGCGTTCGTTGCTCCTGTCAAGTGGCCTTCATGTGAATTTGGTGGAGATGATGAAGAGACATTCAACCTCTGCTGAGGTTTCCATCAGTGCCTGCAAACTGCTAAACCTGCTCTTCCAGGGAAGGTGGGCCCAAGAACAGGCTCCTTTCTATAATGAAAAAACAAAAATGACTTAATTTAGCAAAGCTTTAAAAGACTCATGGTGTTATATCTGCACATAAACGAATGTTTGTTGCAAAAATAAAGGACATATGTTAGCTTTTGGCTTGAAACTAGTCTCCCTGTATTTCCAGGACAGCCAGTCTGGATGAGTTGAACATGGCCTTGAACCAGATCCTCAGCAGCATGAAGAGCCATAACTTTAAGCCTGAGGTTCAGCTGGAGGGTCTGCGGGCCAGCTTGGTCTTCCTTTGCCCAGGTGCACTCTTGCGTCTGCTCTCATTTCCATAAGTGTTCTCTGTGTGGTGTTTGTGCACAGAGGTGATCTGCCAAATGAATGCTAATGGTGCTTTACGTTAAAATTTTCCACAGAAACAAGCACTAATATGGGTTACAGTATTTGTGTTTCTCAAACTATTTTGGTAATGTGCTCATATTAGTGGCAGCAGCTAAACTGCAGCACAGACCACTGAATCCTCAGGGAGGATTTTAATATCGATTAAATGCATGCTCTGTGGCTGTTCTGGGATCTCATATTTCCCCAGGTTTAAAAAGGTTTAGTAACACCAGCCATGATTTGCACATAATAAGACAAACAAGCTTAGGGATTTGATTTAATTTAGCTCACTCATGTCATAATTTCTCCAGCAGTGACACATTTTCTTTGCCCAGCGTGCACAGCTAGTTCAGCCGAGCAGCTTGTTATCACAACGAGGTTCAAGCTCACTGCCGCCCAATTAGATTAGTTAGTCATAACCGAGCGGTTGTGTCTGAGAGCATGTGTTTACTTGCGTCTGTTTCTTCACTCGTTACCTTGGTGTATGTGTAAATTCTCAGATAGGAGTTTGAGGGAGCACGGCGGCTCGGTCACAGATCCTGACGTGGCCGACTTGTCGCTGAAGGTCCTGAAAAACCAGTGCGTGGTGGAAGGAGCTCACATCCTTTACCTGGAGGCTCTCAACAGGGTACAACCCACACCAGAACCTGTTTCTGACTCACTTTGTCTTCTTTTTCCAGTTTGAGCATTTGTTTTTGTTTTGAAATGGACAGCACACGACTGTCGCCTCCCCGTCCCGAGCTGGGGAGCTTTCACGTAAAAGATGAATGTGTTAACCACTACATGATTTTATTTATTTTACAATCCATGAAATCTCTCAGTAAACTGAGTCCCAGGACCTGAATTTTGGTCAAGATTTTATGCAACTTATCTGCTGTTGAGCAGTTCACAGCGTAGCCTGAGAGGTCAACTTTTTGAAAGTTATTTAATGTTATTACACTCACAGTGCCTTCACATGTTTTATATCCATCATTAAGTTTTATGTTCATGCGTAACTCTAATTAATGTTTTGCTCATTCCAATAATACATGACCGCATTTATACTTCTTACTTGTTATGTAACACTTTGTTCAGCATTACCTGCGGTTCACCTCACTCTTTCTATGCCTGTGTGTGTGTGTGCGTGCGTGTGTGTGTGTGTGCGTGTGTGTGCATGCAGTTTATCAGCAGCTCAGCTATACAAGAGTGTGGTTTGAAGGTGCTGTCTGCTCTGGCTGACTGCTCTGGTGCAGTGGACCTTCTGTGCCAGCAGGGGGCCATAGACACAGCACTGCATACACTACAAATGTTCCCACAGGAACGAGGTACGCGGTTGTCATTCACACCTCAAACTGAATTAACCGAGGTTAATTTTTGGTCAGAGATAAAAATGCATGTGAAATAGAAAAATGCTAAGCCTGCTCATCACATTGATTTTAGCTGAGTAGTGTTAATTCTACAGTGCGGGTCTAGGAAGCCGGGACTAATAATTTATTTAACAAAAAATGTTGGTCTCTGCTCTGTTTTGTGTACATCGTTAATGATTAGATCCAGGGACTTGTTGTAAACGTAGCCATTGCTGAATGAATCCTTTTCTTTATTGGATTAAATCAGTGTTTACTGCCAATATCTGCCTTATAAAACCCACAAGAAGCCTTTCTCTTACCAGCGGTTATTAAATAACTGTGCTTGCGCTATCTGCCCTGCCCTCTGCAGAGATACACTACTGGGGTCTGACCCTGCTCACCTACCTTGTGTCCAAGAAGAAGCTCTCGAGGATGATCGTGCCTGTGCTGGCCTCTGTTGTGGTTACCACTCTCAATCAGTACAGAGAGGACTCTGAGATGCTGCTAAAGGTGACCTGAGTGTTACTACTCGGACATCATGTAATGATTTAATAAATCTGGGCCATAGTTTAATTAAAAATTACATTATCGATCACTGCTTTTTAAATATCTATACATGTTTTCCACATTTGGATAACAGCTAAACTAAAGGCTGTAATGCAATGTCATGATGTGATTGATTGCTAGCAGTCTGGACCCAGAGCTGGAGTCACCACAGTATTAATTTGAGCTTGAATGAAGCCTTTAAAGACAGAGCACGCTGTACGCTATCACAGCCCTTTGAGGCTAATTCTGTTTCTATATTGCTAATAATGTTGAGCTGGGACATTTCTTGGCCGTTATTTCTTATGAAGCCATGAACTGTCTGTTTTGCAGTGTTTACAGGTGGCGCTGAGGATGCTGGACGCCTGTTCAGGAGCTGCTGCTGAACTGCAGAAAGAAGACTTTGACAGGCAGATCTTCCAGTGCCTGAGAGAGGAGACTGATCCGAGCATCAGCCCAGTACGTTAGACCTCCACATCTGTGCAGATAAATGTCTCAGGAGCTACTGAAACGCTCATGTTCACATCAGATACAGATCTTGATTTCAAGTCTCTGGTGCTTTATTCAGTCACCTAAACCTGACCAGTAATTTGGAAAAAACAGTGTGATTTTTTTTTTTAACTCTGATGATTATTATTTCCTATTTAACAAATGACCAAGGAAGCGGTTATCTTGAAACACAGGGTACAAATTAAAGCACATTACATTAATCATTTAATCTATGGTCTGCTAGTTTGATATTTCTTGTAGATGCTTTCCTGGAAAGGACACTCGTTGCCTTTTCTCACCTCCTCGTCTCCCTGTCTGCCGTCAGCTGCGCAAGTCGGCGTGCCTGGCTCTGTCCAAAATGTGGTGTGACTCGGAGCTGCACTACAGCATGCTGGAAAAGGCCTGCACGGATGGAGACACCACAATGGCCGAGTGTCTGATCGAGCTGGGAGCTGACATCAACAAGAAGACCAAGACTGAATCTCTCATTTACCAGGTCAGAGGTCACAGTGGTTTTAATCTGATTTGTCTGTGTGATCATGAACAAGAAAAAGAACAGAGCAGACTTTGATCTAGATCACACACACACACACACACACACACACACACCTTCCAGTGGATGTATCGGGGACAACTTGCCGTGTCTTGCCCCAGGATCCTTTGGCACATGGACTGTAAGAGCTGTGGTTCAATCATCAGACCTTCCAGTTAGACAACCCTCTCTACCAGCAGCTCCGCTTAGTTTTCTATGGATGCTGGAGGAGGCTGGTTAATCACTTTAGCGGTTAATAATTATGCCATTAAACCTAAATGAGACATTAATTTTCCCCAGAGGATGAAATTTGTGTCTAAGTCATGATTAAGTAAGGGGTGCAATGGTTTTTCATGTAGCTTCACAAACCGTCTGTCCACCCGTCCATTTTCTTCTCTTTCTCAAATGGCAAGTCCAAGTAGCACTACGCTAGGCAGGATATTCCGAACACCCTTCTCCCTAGCAATGCCTTTCAGTTTCTCCTGTGGGATCGCCAGGTGTTCCCAGGCAAGGCAGGATGTATAATCTCTCTAGTGAAATCTGGGCCAACCCCTAGGGCCTCCTTCCTGTCGGATGTACCTAGTAAATCTCCAAAAGGAGGCACCCAGGAGGAATCCTGATTAGATGCCTGAACCACTTCAACACAAAGCAGCAGGGGATCCACTGCGAGCTCCTCACCCTTTCTATAAAGCTGAGCTCAGCCACCCTATGGAGGGAACTATCTTTGGTTATTTGGTGTCTGATCTCATTCTTTCAGTCGCAGTAAGGGTCCGAACACAGATAAGGCTGGAATTACTTTGGTGCAGCGCTTGTATGATGCTTGAGCTTCATTAAAAATGATATTACCAGTCAGTTTGTTAATCACTTCACAGTTTCACTTGATCAATCAGTAATTAGGCAGTCGGTTCAGTCTCAATCATGGCTCGTCTCTTCCAGGTGTGTGAGAGAGGTGGACCTCTGGAACTGGTGGAACTCTTGCTAAGCCGAGGCTGCCACGAGCAGCACGTTCGCAGGGCTCTGGCTGTGAGTGTGAAGAGGGGTGACGGGTCCGCAGTCATCCAGTTGCTCGGCCGTCTGGGTCTAGACCTGAACAACAGCGCCCTGTGCCTGGGGGGCTTCAGGCTAGGCCGCCTGGACTCTGCCTGGCTGAGCCCCCTGCTGGCTGAGAGAGGCAGAACTTACAGTCTACGCTACAGCAACAGTGAGGAAGATTTGCTCAGTTTCTCCCTGTGATTTTGTTTTAAATTGACAAGTCTTTTTAGATAAAACAAGCAGTTTGAATTCAGTAATTTAGATGACACCAAATCACAACAAGTTTAGAGGCGATGGTTTTGATTTTTTTAGGGGAAAATATGCTAAGATCAGTCATCCAGGCCTTTATGTCTTTAAGATATGCTCGCAGTTTATCCAGTCAAATGGCTTCGTGTATTATCCATAGCAACAGAAATCTGGGCTATGTTTTCTAAAATTATTACCTAAAGGAACAAAGTTAAAAGTAGCGGCACAGAACTCTGTGAAACACCACAACAGCATCACTAACGATTTGAAGATGTTGTCTTTGGCCCTTGGGAGCTCTGATGAGGATTTCGTTCTCATGGGTCTCTGTGTCCTCAAGCTAAAGGTGTGAGTTTGGCGAAGTACATCCAGTCTTTCCAGAGGTCCAAGAGTGTGAGCTGTCCCCCCCGCTCAGTGACTGACCCGTGTCTGACCTCTGGCTACATTTCTGATGAGAGCGACGACTCCAGCTTCAGCTTTGTCTCTGTGGAAGACGGCCTGGTTTTCAACGATGATGTGGAGAGTGATGGTAAAGAGATGCCTAGTCCATGTCAGAGAACGCCCCATTTTAAAAAAAAGAGTTCATGCTAATTTCCAGCTCCATGTTATTATTCTTGAACTCGACACTATCCTCATTTATGTTTCTGTGTCTTATCTCTGCCTGCAGGGCGAGTTTTTGTTTGCACCAGACTTGGCACAGTTGAAAGTTTTAAAGAGAACATTTAATTGCTAACGATTTGGAACCATTAGAAATGCAACAAGAACAGATTTTCATGTCGATCACGGCGGCTTTTATGTCGTGGCTGCCTTTCACCCGCAGTTAGTGGAGTAGGATGGTAAAGGCACGACGTGTGTTCACAAAGTGGCCTCTGGCGTAGGTGTTCTTTAAAAAGCAGCAGTAATTCTTTATTTTTGTAAGTAAATATTTTAATGTATCACCATATAGATGTTATGAATCTTACACCAGTTTTGACTGATTAGAGTGTCCTCATAATCATCCTGTCAATAAAATTATTCAGAGCCCAGAGTAGAAAATACTGTTCTAGGATTATCTGAAACACAGTGTTTACTTTTCTTATTCTACTTTTCGATAAAACAGCCCAGCTACTTCCAACACAGGCGGCAAAGAAGCCTGACATGACATTTATATGCTTAAATCACAGCAGCCATGTTCACACAGACAGAATAATTCTAATATCGACCCGGTAGAAATAAGCTGTTAACCGCAGCAGCATCTTCTCACTGTACCATTGTTATCATCTACATCTGAAGATCCTGTGCATTAAAATTCTTAATTTAGTGAATGCACGGAGTGTGCCTTTTTTCCTGAACAGTTTGAGACACAACAAACGGAGATGGTTTAAACAGCACACGTTAGTCTGCAATCGTGTGTGGAAGCGTTACAACAGCTGTGGTGTGCGAGCACTTACCTTGTGCTGTGTTCCTTTTTGTAGGAAGCGATTCTCTGTCTGCTGCTCTCTCTCCAAAGCCGTATAACAATTCAGCAGAGGAGCTGAGAGGGGAGTCCTTCAAAAGGAAGCAGGGGCGTCGCAGACATGCCAGCGCAGAGGTAAAGATGTTTGGGAGTTAACGCTTGAGTGTTGCCATCGCTACTTTTATCTTATTCTAAGTATGTTCTAAACATTTCTTAACTTGGACTTAAAGACGTGCAGTCCTTTCGTTTGTAATATAAATATATAATGTATATCATGAAGCTTGTTTTTTCTCATCTTAATTATTTTTTCCATGTCCAGAGCGGACAAACTGAGAATGAACACATTCAGCCTGTTCACAGAAGATACGGACGGACGAGCTCGAGCCAAAAAGGTATCTGAGAAATCTGATCTGTGACCTCTGATAGGTGCACTACTTTCCCCATTGTTTCTGTTTCTTCTTCTTCTTCTCTCCTTCTTGTCACCTGATACCTTACTGCACGGGAAAACACAATATTCAGGCTTACATGTTTATCTCAGTGCTGAAATTTCCGAACCAGGAAAAAATATTTTAGACCATACTTCTGTTTTTGGACTGAGGTATCGGAAAGGATCCTTGAAGTAGATGTGCCAAGCTGACCCACTTTACAGCACTCCCCCACATTTCTTATAACTGCTTTCAAATAATATCTTTTCAATGACAACACGTGAAACAAAGCAGTCCCATGAGGAATATTCAAAGTTCAAGGCTGCTTATTTTAGACCTAAGGTTCTTAAAGACTGAAATACAAGTGTTGACTTGTGAAACCTCCGTTCTCCGAGCTGAACCTGGAACACTGCAGAGACGTGAACACACACTGAGCACGAAGGCGGGACTCAGGTGCCCAAGTTTCCACAGGAGCCTCAGACTTTGCAGACTTTTACAAGCTAATAACACGGACCAAACACAACCTGGCTGCATCTATAAAACTACAGCATTCTGCTATTATCTTGAGTGTTGCCTCAGTCTGTTTTTCACACGACGTGTTTGTGCACACTGTAAAAGCATCGCTGAATCTAATGTGTCGGTGGTGTCGGCTTACTTCTTAATCAGAAGGTCAGCAGGTGTCACACCTGCAGTGTTCTGGCGTACACCGATCTGCATAGCTATTTTCTTTGTGTGTTTTTGCACGTGCCCAACACCTGGGGCTCTTGTATATTAGTTTTTGTTGCATAAAAGGTAGACTGCGGGATGTTATCTGAGTCACTGATGATCTTGGTATCTCCTCGTCAGTGGCGGGGTCTGCTGAGAACTCTGCTGCTCTGTCTAAAGAAAAGGAAAGGATCCGACTGCTGGACTTGTCCGGGAATGAGTTGGACTCTCTGTGCTGTCTAATGAATGATGGCTTTGTTCAGCAGCAGCTCTGGCATCTCCTCCGTCTGGACCTGAGCCACAATTGTCTGCTGGAGTTTCCCTCTCAACTCTGCCAGGTAATACAATCCATCTGTACAGAGCCACTAAAAAATTAGAGTGTACACTAATATTTTTTTATAATTTTTTGGCCCAGAGTCTGAAGAATTTGACTCGACTAGACCTGCAGGGGAATCAGCTCCGGTCGCTGCCGCAGGAGCTGCTGTGTCTGCCCTCTCTGAGCATGCTGAACGCCTCTCGTAACTGTGTTGGCCCCCTACTGACCTTTGACCCTTCTGTTACCTGTCCGTCACTGAGGCAGCTCAACCTTTCATTCAACAAAATCGCCACGTTCCCTTTTGAGCTGGGCCGCACCATGAATCAGCTGGAGGAGCTTTTTATGGAAGGGTACGCTGCAGAAAGCAGGGCACTGATTGCATAAACGAGTTACATCATGACCTCATTATGTTTAAGGATTTTGACCAGAATCAGCACCATTTTCTGTCCTTGTCCGATTTCTCTCATAGCTTTGCTGAACTTGGGAAAGATCAGTCAACAATCATTCAGCAGTGAATATTACTTCAATAAGACTTTTGCTTGTTGTGCTTTGTTTAATATGAGTGAGCACATTTTAATGTGCTGAAAACACTGGACAGATGTTATCCATCTGGATTCTTTGGGGCCAATCAGGTTCTTTAGCAGAAACATAATAATATAATCTATAATCTTATCATGCACCCACGTGTAATTTGCAGAATGGTGATTCTTACATTTTTGCTCTTTTTCTCTTCAGTAACCGTATCACTGAGCTGTGCACACCTGTGTGTCTGCCCGAGGTAAAGTTGCTTGACGTGAGCAAGAACAGTGTGGAGAATATTTCTGCGGATTTCCTGAGTGGCTGCCCCAAACTGGAAACCTTTAATGCCTCTATGAACCGCCTCTGTGAGTGTTATTAACTCTTTCATCATCGGGTCAGTCTGGGTGGTATTTTTACTATGTGAAAATAATCTTCATGGTGTCCATGCAGTACCGAGCTATTCAAGAATGAGTATTTTGCATTTATATCGCAGGGCTTAAATAAAATTTGTGCATTCTTTGGTAGGTGCCCTGTCCCATCTGCCACCTAAGATAACGACACTGAAACTAGCCAACAACAGCTTTGCGTCAGTTTCTGAGGCTATACTTGAGCTCCCAGTGTAAGCCAGATCCTCACCTTCTTTTCATATATTTTAATGAAAGTAAGGGAATGGCAATAATCCTCGAAGATTCTGAAATGCTTCTGTTAAACGTCTTGTGCAGCTTGCGCTCAGTCGATATGAAAACCAACAGCATTGCTGTTCTGCCTGGTCCGGCGTCCTGGGTGTCCAGCAACATCAGGGAGCTGATATTCAGCCAGAACCGCATACAGACTCTGGATCTGAGTGGACCTATCCATAAATGGACCAGACTGGAGAAACTCCACTTGAGTGACAATAGGCTCACTGAGGTAAAAGAGAGTCCTTTTTAGAGCGTAAACGACATATTGTAACAAAGAATTCCCTTTAAGGGTCGTGCCTTTTGCATTCAGATCCCTCCCCAGATTGGCTTGTTGGAAGGCCTGACCTCCCTGGATGTTAGTCATAACGCTAACCTGCAGTCCTTCCCAGATGAAATGGGAAAACTGGGCAGACTGTGGGACTTGCCACTAGATGGCCTTCGGCTGCAGCTGGACCTCAAGCTCATTGGCAGCAAGACAAAAGACATAGTCAGGTCAGGGGGCTGACAACCTGCTGCTTCTTTGTAGATATTAATTCCACGTAATGAACTCTATCCTCCTCTCCCAGGTTTCTTCAGCAGCGGCTGAAGAAGGCAGTGCCGTACTATCGGATGAAGCTAATCGTGGTGGGAAATGCCGGCAGTGGAAAGACCAGCCTGATCCAGCAGCTGATGAAGTTAAAACGCTCTCAGCTGAACTCAAAACAGAACTCTTTCGGCATCGACGTCCGGGACTGGACAATCAGGGAACGGGACAAGAAGAAAATGGTGCTGAATGTCTGGGACTTTTCAGGTTGGCCCAATCTGAAAGATTCTTAAATAAGAGTGTGTGCCCCCCCCGTATTCTATATTAGTTGTCCCTCACCTGGGCCCCGCCTCCTCACACAGCTGGGACTCTGTGACTAACCCTAACCCTAACCTGTTAAAGTTGCATCATTTGTCACAATAAAACGGCAGCAGTTTTTCTAAGATGACTGTTTTTTGCCATTGACAGTTGGTTACCCTGTTACACCGACTCTTATTTAGTGCACCCCCTGTGCCTTTACCCCACAGGTGGAGAGGAGTTCAGCGGTTCTCACTCTCACTTCCTGACATCCAGAGCTCTCTACCTGGTAGTTTACAACATCAGCAAGGGAGCTAATCAAGTGGACGCTCTCAAACCTTGGCTCTTCAACATCAAAGTAAGTCGTAAATCAACAAATAAATCTAGTTATAAGAACTGCAAACTGTTCTTTAATCAGTGTCCTGGCCTGACCTGAGCTGAGTCTCTAGTAGGGCTGCAGTTATCAATTGTTTTGGTAATCGAGTATTCTGAGGTTTGCCCTGTGCTTGGATGCAACGTCTTACCGGCTGTGAGAGAAAAGCTTTTATTTTTGCATTCACCCCTACTTGTTGCAGGTATCACTGCCACACGTATCACACACCACGCCGTGTCGAGTATTTTTTATAATCAGGCCATTTGAATTACTTGATGAATTGCTGCATCCTTAACCTGTAGATTGGTGACACTTAATGAAATGCGCAATAGAAAATGATAAACGGCATCTAGTGTTTGTTTTGTTCAGGTTTTTTCTTTCTTTTTTTAAACATCTCTTCAAAATTCCTTCCACGTTAACTTCAGGCAGTAGCACCACTGTCTCCAGTCATTCTGGTGGGAACCCACACTGATGTGAGTGAGGACTTGCAGCTGCAGACCTGCCTCAGCAAAATCAGGGAGGAACTCCTGACCCATCAAGGCTTCCCTGCCATCAGGGATTATTACATGGTCTCCATCGGTGAGGACTCGGATGCTGTGGCCAAACTCCGCAAGGCCATTGCCAGGGAGGTCACCAGCTTCAAGGTAAAAGGAAACAAAAGGAGATTAAGGGTACATTTCAATAGTCTAGAAAACAACCTCCTATCTCCTTTTCCTAAGCACTTTTCTTTAAAGAAGTGTGACGGAGAATCCGACCACAGTTACACTCCTCGTGGTGGATGTGTTGAAACTACAGTTTCCAGAAGATGGCCCACCAACTGCTTCTTACTTTACGCCAGCTCGTTCTCACCCTGCTGTTTCATGCAGCTCACATAAACAAGAAAAATGGTGAAAACGTAACATCGTTACAAAGATTGAAATTTGAAAAAAAATGAACATTTAGGGAAAGATTTGCTGAGGGTCTATGCCAGTACAAATCCCTCTTTTTGCATTAAAAAGCTACTGTTGGGCTTCACTACAGGCGCCCTCTGACAGTGAAATGCTTGGACAGGCTTAATGCAAATGTGTTTGTAGGAGTTAACCTTTTGTAGTGCCAAATTTGTAATTTACTAATGTTTGCAGCATGCCAAAAAAAGGTCCCATTTTGTCCCTGTGTGGTTGTGATTCCTGCTTCTAAGAGTCTTCCTTTGATGGCTCAAAGCTGTGAGTGCCGTGCCAAAACTGCCGTGGGTGCAGAGCCCTACGCGGTTCTGCACCTCAGTAATACTGAGATTTTGGCGATTTGCTTTTAATTTCAGACTCTGTGCTTTCAATGAAATATTGTCTGACAGCTGCACTGTTAAAAAGCTGGAAAATTCCATTTTCCAAAACAAAGGAAAATTTCTGTTCTGTAGAAAATAACTAAACTGGCCACCTGGTACAGGCAGGGCTCGAACTACAACCATCTGACCAGCAGGTGGCGCGCTCTACTCCCTGAGATAAAGTCTGGCCAAACGGCACCTGTTGACCCCGTTGATCTTCCATCCAGTACCATCCAGGCCCGACCCTGCTTAGTCTCCGAGCTCTGAGGACATCAGGCTCTGGCTGTTCATATTTGAGCTGCTATGATGTGTTATTATTGAAATGAACTGCTTGTGTCTTTGTATGTAAATCAGCACATTATTAGTAGATTGCCCTGTTATTGTGGCGTCACTGTAATTTGCCACACAGTCTAGTAAATGAAATTATTTTTGTTTTCCTGCTGGTGACTCAATCCACTGCTTTCCTCTTTCTTGTTTAGGATTTCTGTGGAAAAATTCCCTCCATCCACCACTTATCCCAGCTGACCTGGACTGAATATTAAATAATAATATTCCTAAAGGCTGCAAAAAATAATGGGCATTACTAATCCAAATGGAATTGTACAGAACCTTATACACAATCAGTTAATAAAGCTCATAATCCTGAATTAGAGAGCTTATATAAATCTCATGTTTTTACATAAGACCCTGATTTTATTACTGTAGTCATGGTTTATTTGGACATTTAACAGGCATGAAATCAAAAATACACTTTTAACAAGACGCACTCCAAGAGTGCAAACCTCCTCTAATGCAGCGCACCTTCACCTTGAGCTTATTATATAATATTACAGTACAGTATATTTCTAACCAGGCAGCTCATTCTCTTTCTCTTGACAAGATATAACATATTTTGGGGTCAACTTGAAAGAAAGGCAGATAAGAGAAAAGTGAGGTCAGAGGTCAAATTTGAGATGATATTTGGATGCAAACTATAATGTGATATTTAGAATCCCCACATACCAGCATCATTTCCTTAATGTTGGCAATACAAACAAAAGCAGTTCAATTTTAAGCACAGTTTTACAGATAAAATACATTTTATGAAAGTTTGACCTTATTTGACCTTGAAGAAATCATTAAGGTGACCTTGAAGACTGTGGTGGATGCAAGCCAAATTATAATGGATTGAAGTGACATCCTGATATCCTGTCCCTCTTATAGATTCAAGACCAGCCTGTGATGGGTCAGCTGGTGCCAGACAGCTATGTGGAGCTGGAGCGCCGGATTCTTCGGGAAAGAAGCCGGGTTCCCCCAGAGTTCCCTGTCCTCAGGCACCGTGAGCTGATGCAGCTCATCCAAGATAGTCAGCTACAGCTGGAGGAAGCCGAGCTCCCCCATGCCATCCACTTCCTCAGCGAAGTCGGTCAGTTAGAGTTTGGGCGGTGAACATTATAACAAACACTTTTTAAAAGATTTTAAACTTAAATATTTCACTCATCAAGATCCAATCTTTGATTTAAGTGTGTTCCCTTAAAATTTTGGCCAGTATATTTTAAGTATTGATATCTTCTCTGCATTGCTTTTCTTGTGTCTTTGTCACTGCAGGTGTTCTGTTGCACTTTGATGATCCCGCACTTGAGCTTCAAGAGCTTTATTTTATCGATCCACAGTGGCTGTGCAGCGTCATCTCGCAGGTAGGGCGCATTTGCTGTTTGTTCAGGGTTTGTTTGCTAAAGTATAGCAATGAAAAAACCTTTATTTATCCCAAAAGTTGGCAAATTACTCTGTTACAGCAGCCAGTACATAGAAAAAACTCAGCTCAATAAAATCGATACAGTATCAGAAAACAGGGGCAGTCATCTGCTGAGACCAGGTGGGGCTGAGGGGAGAGAGAGAGAGAGCTATTAAATCAGAATCTTTAATATGATGCAATAAAGAGCTTATCCCTGAATAAGTGCAGGTCTTTTGGTATGAGGTGGTAAAGATGTTATGTATCTGTCCTTGTGGCATTAGAAGATAATGATGAGGAGTTAGAACGAGGCTGTAGAGAGTTTACAATTTTTAGTAAACAAATGTACCATTACATTTAGCATATAATGATGGCTTTTATAAAATATCAGCTATTTCTAGCTATGTGAGAATTGTCAAGTGCACAAATGTTTCTTATCTTTCCGCTGCGTAGGAACTGACCTTAAAGAGCTGTGACTTCTGGGAGCATCCTCGAGGAGTGGTGCAGCGCTCTTTCGTGCAGAGGTTTCTGTCTGAGACCAGATGCTTCCCAAAGAGCCACCTGACACAGTTCTTAAAGCTGCTGGAGAAGTTTCAGATTGCTCTCCCGTTTGGTGAGGACCTGTTGTTGGTACCCAGCAGGTAGGCTGCCTCGTTGCAGAAATACCAAGAATATCATCGAATACCTGCTTCACACACGCACTAACTGCTCGTCACATGATCCACAGTTTGGCCAAACACAGACCGGTAATAGAATTGCCTCACTGTGACAACTCTGAGGTGATTGTCCGTCTGTATGAGATGCCATACTTCCCCATGGATTATTGGTCTCGGCAGATCAGCCGCCTGCTCGAGGTCTCCTCTTACTTGCTTTGTGGAAGAGGTAACTTGAACATGCACTTGTATTTCTTCAGTTGACTTCTTCAGTGCCAGATTTAAAGAAGCCAATTATTACCTGAAACTATCTCACGCTGTGTGCTATCCAGAGAAGGTGGTCCGACCCAACCGGATCTACTGGAGGAGAGGCATTTACCTAAACTGGTCCCAGGAGGCGTACTGCCTGGTGGAGGAAAATCCTTCCAGCTGTGTCCGAATAACCGTACCCGCTTCGTGCAAAGGTGCTCTAATATTTAAGAATGACAGTTATTTAGAAATGATCCTGTACAGTACTTGCGAGCAATTCAAAGACAGTAATCGTAGCCAGCAGCAGGTGTGTTTAGGGTAGTACGGCTGCCAGCGTTTAACTGTAACACATTCATAAGGTGACAAAACTGAACAGCACATTTCTATTTTTGGAAAAGCCACAAAGAACCTCTGTAAAAATGGATTTAAATACATTTTCATTTGGCATGCGGGTGTATTGGAAACACATTACAATCCTGATAATTATTATTGTGAGTTATGCAGCTGTCTGCATTCTGCTCACAACAGCTTTGATTGGGTTTTAATGCGAGCCACCATTTGTGTTCCCTCAGGCCGGGTGTTACTGGGTCAGGTGGTGGATCACATTGACTCCCTGCTGGAGGAGTGGTTTCCAGGCCTGCTCAACACCGACATGCACGGCAGTGGAGAAGCTCTGCTGAAGAAGTGGGCTCTGTACAGCCCGGACGATGGGCCGGAGTGGAGGAAGATTCCGCTGGAAGACCTGTTCACTGGTACATGGTTTAAACCTCTACTGTTTCCTTTGGTCACTTTGGTACAAATCACACTGAGTGGGGTCTCTGGAAGGGTTCTGAAACCCTCTCATGCACGCATGAAGTCTGAAATTGTGATTACCTCGTTGATTATAGAATTTTTGCGAGCGAGTGAAGAGCGTCGGCCCTGCGCTCTCCCCATCTTTCAAACAGCTCCTGACTTATTATTGAGTGACCAGCCTGCAGGAACAATACTGGACAGTGAAAAACTGCATGTCGATCTGACTCAAGAGAACCGACTAGGTACGCCTTTATAACGTCCATATAATCATTAAAAAAAAACAAAAAACGTTTAAATGGAAAAACCATTAAAAAAATGAACCCTCATATTTTAGTTTTTGTTTCTTAATTCTTTAATGTTGTGCTTACAGGGGATGGTGGCTTTGGAACTGTTTATCGAGGTGTGTATAAAAATGAAGACGTAGCTGTGAAGATATTCAGCCGGCACGCGTCGGAGCTTTACGTCTATAGACTCCTCAGACAGGTACCGCTGGAAATAATACAGCTCCTCCTAACATCACCTAACATCTCTGCTTCTCATGTAACTTTTAGGAATTACAAATATCGCTAAACCTTTGATGTAGTTTCCCTTCCTTGCTTCAAATTTCTGACTGTTATTCAGGAATTGGTAGTTTTGGGTCACCTCCGTCACCCCAGCCTGGTGGGCCTGCTGGCAGCTGGCTCGACTCCTCAGGTCCTGGTGATGGAGTTGGCTCTGCGGGGCTCTCTGGATTCCCTTTTTGAGCACGAGAATGGCAGCCTCAACCAAAAGCTCCAGCACAGGATTGCCCTGCAGGTGGCAGACGGGCTCAGGTATAATCTTAGCAATTGTTGCCCTGTTTGCTTCGTCTCCTATTTTCCGGTTTTTACAAAAGCAATAAATATAACTTTGATGCAGGCGAAGAGAAGAGCTGCTTACATTTGACATATTATCCTAATCTGCTATCAAGAAAATCTTCACAACTAAAATTAAGATTATGACTTTGCTGTCATTAAACGCCTCAGTAACATCTTTAAAGTCAGGTTAAAATCCTGAAAATTAAGATTTCATTTAAAAGCACACCAAATTTAACTTATACAATGTTTTCAGCCTATCAAAAGCCCACGATCACCTTTTTAAGATGGAAGAATGAGGTAAAGTATAGAAAATGACTAACCTGCCGGGTCTTTGTTTAACCTGGGGAATCAGGTACCTTCACTCGGCCATGATCATCTATCGGGATCTGAAGCCTCACAACGTCCTCCTGTTCAACCTGAAGACCGACTCTGACATCATAGCCAAGATCACCGACTACGGCATCGCTCAGTACTGCTGCAGCATGGGAGTGAGAAGCTCTGAGGGCACACCGGGTCAGAATCCTGTTTTTATGTTTTTATCAGGATTTTATTTTAAGGGCTGCTCATGCGTCATCTGTCATTTGGTCTGAATATAAAATTATCCTTACAAATCTGATTTCTAGGCTGAAGACATATTTGGTCCGCTTGATTTGGAGTGTTTTATGATTTCAGACTGTCATAAATTTATTTCAGGTTTCCGAGCTCCAGAAGTAGCCCGGGGTAATGTGATTTATAATCAGCAGGCTGATGTGTTCTCATTTGGCCTGCTGCTCTACGACCTCATGACCTGTGGTGAGCGCATTTCAGATGGCATGAAGTTCCCCAGCGAGTTTGATGAAATTGCAGTTCAGGGAAAACTGTCAGGTAATAATGGAGCTGTTTGCCTCCAATCACTGACTAATATATTTAAGAAACTCAAAGATGGACTCAACATTGCAGCGTTGTTGCGGTGAGCGTTTGGTCCAGCTGAGAGCTGACAAACTGCGACCTCACACAAACGATGACACAGATTTTTAACTAAATGTCTGACGGGGCAACGGAGCGGCGTAGTGGTTAGTACTGCTGCCTCACAGCGAGAAGGTTCAAAAACCACCGTCTGGCTGGGCCCTTCTGTGAGGAGTCTGTGTGTGCCCATGTCTGTATGGGTACACCGGGTACATTCCAAAGCCCTGCAGTTTGTGGGGTTAGGTTCATTGGTGATTCTAAAGCACCCATAGGTGTGAATGGTTGTGTGTCTGTCTGTGTGTGACCGATTGTAACCTGCCTAGTATCCTCTGCCTCTAGGCTCCAACTTGCCTGCGTTGGGTTGTCTTTGGCATTAAAGCCACCCTTATTAAAAAGGCTAATAGTGAACAATGTTTAAAACATTTAGTATTGTGTGCCAGGTGCATTAAATACCCCCCCCCCTTCTTTTAAGCTCAGCCACAGTTTGTATCAGTTTGGAAGGACATACGGCGCTGTGAAAAAGTATTTGCTCACTTCCTGTTTTTGTACTTTTTTGCATATTTGTCATGTTTGAGATGATTAAACAAATGTGAATGTCAGACAAAGAGAACCCGATTACAAAATGCAGGTTTTATTTCTGAATGAGACCCAGTGGTTTTTAGGAGGCAATTCTTCAGGCAGAAATTGTGTTTTTAATCATTAGTGCTTTTGTTAATAATCATTTTTACAACTCAAACAGTTTTCTTATTAATAGTTAGTAATTATGGTAGTTTTCTCTATGATTGTCCTGCTGCCTAAAACATGACAGACTGTCTTCCGGGTTGTGTTTGATGCTATCAGGGTTATTTTTTTGCTGCTGCTGCTGTAAATTTCAAATACTGCTGTCACAATATTAGACTTCACAATTTTCATATCTAAGACAAAGAATTTGTGCTGTATTTGTTTGATGGCGCTGTCATGTTTAAGTTGTTCGTTTAAAAAAATGCATTTTTGTTGGTTTTTTTTAAAAAAAAATGTCTCTAAGTTTGAATGTTTATTGTTTATATATTTTGAATATATTTCATAACTTCTCTCACAGATCCAGTAAAGCACTACGGTTGCTCACCTTGGCCTGGCTTCCAGGTACTGATGAAGGACTGTTTGCGGGAGAGCCCACAGGATCGGCCCACTTCTGCTCAGGTTAGGGTCTGCACACTGTGTCACCTCCTTTGCTGATTTAGAAAGAAGGTAGCGGAGTTGTAGAGGAGGTCTGTGCTCACCGTGCACCAGACATGCATCAATACAAGTAACTTAATACAAGTAGCTTTTGTGTGTGTGTGTGTGTGTGTGTGTGTGTGTGCAGGTGTTTGATCGGTTGGATTCAGGTGAAATGCTGTGCCTCATGAGGGAGATTGTGGTTCCCCGGGTTTTCAGTGCTGAGTGCTTCACGCTGAGCTCTGGCAGCAGTGATTCTGGCAGCCACCGGGTCTGGCTGGGTGGGGGCAGCAGCACCCAGAGGAAGGGATCCATCACAGCTGTGAACCTGAACACCACCACGGTCACTGCTCAGGTACTGATCTCACCGATTTCATGTGTTTGATGCAATTTAAAACAGGACTTTATTCAGTGTTAATGACTTTTCCAGTGTTGTGAACCTTCATCGTTGAAATATGATAATACTGGCAACATTGTCCCCAGACAATTATCCAGACAATTTGTGTTCACAGGCTGGTTCTTTCGAGGTGGACACCAGTCCTGTTCTGTGCCTCGTGACAGTCCAGATTTCAGATGAGGACAGTGATTGGCTGGTGGCGGGCACCCAGTCTGGCTCCTTAGTGGTCATCAGCAGTCAGGACACGTCGACATGGCACCGCCTGCAGAGAGTCACTGATGCCGTCACCTCGCTGTACTTCCATGTGCACCCTCAACACACGTAAGTATGTAGAAAGGTGTGCTGATAACTCCTGCAGCTTCAGTGTGTATGTGTCCGCGCGCGTCATCATCCGTGATGACTTTGACCTCCTGAGGCTTAGAGGTTAGGCGTGTTCACTTCTTTGACAATATCAACAAAAACAAAGTGGAATTTATGGTGGAGCAGGTTTGTTGATTTTATAGCGACTTCTATTTGTTCCCTTATGATCTCCTCTTCTTTATTTTTAGCCAAAGAAAGAATTATTTGCTGGTTGGGACAGCAGATGGGATTCTCAGTGTTTATGAGGACTCTGTGCTCAAGGTAAATCTTCAAGGATAAAAAAAATTAGACTCGGCGTGTCTGTTCTGTTTTTTGTTTGCTTCCCTGATGATATTCTGATATTTACTGCAGTTGCATCTTAACTGTGTACATTCAGTTGGAACTCTTGTTTTTTAGAAGGAGAATGGCCAGCCGGTCAAAACGCTCGCTGTAGGTCACGTCAACACTCCGGTCGTGTGTTTGGGCCGGTCAATGCATTCACTGGACAGCAGGTGTGTGTGGGCCGGCTGCGGACCCAAGGCCCTTTCCTTCACTGCTGACTATGATGTCTGCAAGTCCATCGACACCAGGCCAAACTTGTCTTTCCAGTGAGTCTGTGGGGAAACGTTAGCTTGTTCTGTAGATGTGGTTTGGAACTGGAAAGTTGTGTTTGTGAAGATTAGAAAGTATGAGGTGTGACGTCCGGTGCTTCTAAATCAATAGATTGATTTGTTAAAGTAAAGTTTGGATCTGTTCTGCACAGTCATACTGTACAAAGGATGGACAGTTTACAACCGATTGTATAACAGCAAAGTTCTGTGTGTGTGTGTGTGTGTGTGTGTGTGTGTGCACCCTCCAGCCAGCAGCGGTCACTGGGAAGTGAGACGTGTGTGTCTCGTATGGTTGTGGATAAATACGTGTACCTCAGCAAAGCCGGGACAACAACCGTTGAGGTCTGGGACAAGAGGAGCGAGAGGATGGTGGATTGTATCGACTGTGCTCAGATTATTAGGTACACACATGCACATGACACACGCTGAGATATGAAAATTATTCTGCAGTTGCACTTTAAGTTGCATTGACTGTAATCTTCCACTAAATAAAACTGTATTTTTTTTATATTAATGTACTCGATGTCTTTGGAGTGAGAGTATGGCTCCTTAGCTGCAAATTCTGCCGTGAAACACATAAACAGAGGTTTGCATAGAGGCATAAAGCAGAACCCTTCCCCCCAGAGTGAAGAGGAGATGCAGATCTCTTATGTTTTAGATACAGACGCTGAGTGAATAAGAAGTGAAAGAGGCCATGGTGGTTAGACATGAAAGGTAAAAGATGATGCATGATTTTTGGCAACACATTAACGAGCACTTAGCAAGACCGCTAGCAGGAAAATTGCAGTTGACTGCTGTCAGGGACTTTTTTTTCCCCCAAAATTCAGGTGTTTTCCCACATGGCAGCAGCTGCATGTTAATGCCCTCCATTCCCTGCAGACGTGACCGAGGGCGGCGCGGCAGAGAAGCCGAGCTGCCCCCTGAGGCGTCGCCCTCCTGGGCCACGGTGAAGGCGCTGCTGTTGCCAAGTGCTGCAGCTCTCTGGATTGGCACGAGAAGGGGCTACCTGCTGCTGTTGGAACTCCCCAAACACCAGATTCTGCAGGTCGTGGGGCCCCACTGTGATTCTCTCCGCTGCATGGCGTCTGTGCTCATACGTGGGTCCTCAACTTTTGTTTAGTTTAACCTTTAACTTCATGCCAGCCTGATGCCATATTAGCAGAACCTTACTGTAGCCGGGTGTGTGCGGCTGTATTGTTATGGTAATAATGCCTTTAATGTAGCAGAGGCCTCACACATACATTCATCTTATATACTTACTTATGTCGTGAAATAACCGGACATCAGGCAGTTCAAGTATCTCTTAAAACACTGCATGTGGTTGAAGCTGTTTCCTGCACACACACACTGCCATTTCACTGAATACAGCTTAAAGGTTAAACTGTCACACCAACAGTATTACACAGTGCAGCCTTCCTTTATTAATTCTATATTTTAATTTATTTATTTTTTTAATAGAAACACTCAACTGGAAGAATGTGGTGCTGGTTTTGGGCCGAAAACTCCCTCAACACAAGAATCAAAGTGGTGAGTCTGACGGCTCATTGTTTCTCACACAACTTTGAAGACAGTTGTCCTGCTGTGCAGCTTTTCAGTCCAAAGTGTTTGTTTGCCTGTCTGGGCTCGTCAGATGAGGAGTCTGTACTCACGGTGTGGAGCAGCACGCTCCCGATGGAGGTCAAAGACCTGAGAAAGCACTGCGAGAAGAGAGAGCAGATCGCAGCCCGAATCAGAGAGCAGCTCCACCACGAATGAAGCCACAGCTTTGTACGTTTTCACTTCCTGCCACTTCCTCTTTGCATCCTGCCTCTCAGTCCACATATTGTTTATATGTCATATATATTTATGTGTTTTGATGTAGCTGTCATTGTTTGCTTTTTATAAAAATCATAAAAAGGACTGTGGGGGGATGCCAGAGTATCCAGAGAGAACATGCACACACAGAGAGGCCCCAGCCTGGATTCAAACCCACAACCTTCTTGCTATGAGGCAACAAGTGCACACAGTTGGGGGACCACGTGACGCTGTGCTGGTAAGCACCCGCGGCCTCACAGCAACAAGGTCCTGACCTCAAATCCACCGGGCCGCCGGGGGGGGGGCGTTCTGTGTGGTGTTTGTGTGTTCTCCCCAGCTGCTCTCGCTTCCTCCCACAGTCCAAAGAAGTGCATGTTGGGTTAAGTGGTGCTTCATTTCAGTCGAGTGTGAATGATGCCTCTCTCTCTGTTAGACTGGGACAGATCCAGGGTGGGCCTCGCCTCTCGCCCAGTGACGGCTGACTTGGATAAGTGCAAGAAAATGGAAGGATGGAAGAAAATAGACGTGTAGAGTTTAACTGGGATCTCTTCTTTAATTCTTTTATATGACAATGTTTCAGGTCATGCACAAATACGTAAAATTTCAAAAGATTCTCACAACTGCGAGATGTTTGGGACTGTATTACGAAAATGTGCTTTTGACCATCATGATTACATTTTTTTTTTTGGCAGAATGTTTGTTAAAAGGGATCAGCTCCCCCCTGCAGAAGCATGTCGGCGTGCACACTGACGGGGATGTTTTACCTCAGTTTTTAAGAGCCATACAGTGACAGCGGGATCACTTTGTAATGAATTAGTCCAAAGAATCAGATCCAAGAAACGTCTGACTTTGTTCCTATTGATGCACTTTTGCACCATGTTTTTTCAGATGAAGACAATCTTTATTTTATTTTGCCAGAAGGGACACAGATGGATGAAGAAAAGCACTCGTGAAGTGCACATTTGACTATTTATTTTTTTTGCATGTTTACCAGTGAGCTCCATCACACCACATCCATAAACAGGACATGACCGTCTCTTCATGCTGCCTGCTTTGTTCAGCTTTGTGTTTCCTGTTGTGATTGTGTCAAACACAAGTCAGTAACTGCAGTTTTATGTACTACGGCTCTTTATGTCTCTTTAATGAGACAGAGGACGAGGAAACTATTTTTTATAAGAAGGAAATGCAGTCAAATTTTAATGATTTAGTTTTAGTCTGCATTGTATTATGTTTTTTTTTCTTGTTTGTATTTTGCTTTTGCATATTGTACACTGAAAATTGGGGTATTTACACAAAAAATGTTTAAAATATATTTCTGAGGAGTGGCATACTGTTCATAACGGGAATAAACTGAAATTTAGCCCACAAAAAAAAAAAAAAAAACTGTCAGAGACAAACCAAAATAAAAGCAACAAAACGATTTTGTGTGGATCATGTTTGGTTTAATCAGGGAAAAAGACATTACAATTGAAGCCATTTCATGGAAAAATATTTACAGAGGACTGAGTCCACCATTGACAGTACATTAGTAAAAAATAAAGAGACGAGTTAAGTATTTGAAGTACTTCTGAACCTTGAAAACACTGCTTTGATATCCAAACTAACAAGATAAATATATTTATAATATTTATATTATATTTACAGAATACTTTAAATATATAACAGCCATCGTGTATTCTATAAACAAATATAAATAACTTAGGCACACTATTCTCTCAGACAATCATGGGAGTGGTTTTTAAAGCCGTCCTGTTGCTCTTAAGTTGACCTGAATGCATCATCACATCACCGTTGGGCACCTACATCGCTGCTAAGCTCAGTACTTGTGGGCCAACAGTTGGGGCATCATCGTCATCATCATCATCCTGAACACAACCTATCCGGTCTTTAAGCGGTGACGCAGAATTCCATTTCCGGGTCCAAACTCTGCCGTGTTCAATATGCAGCAATGCTGTGTCCCTCGTTGTTTTGACCGATCCGAACAGTCACCGGGCTACCATTGCTGTCCATTTAAGGGCATCTGGACCCAGAAATGACGTCGGACTTAAAGACCGGATATACACAGCAGGACTTAAAGAAGGATTTACACCGCCCACAGGGGTGCAGCGATCCCTGACCTTTACGATCGCAGACTCCCTACAGGAGACTCTTATTCAAGTAGGCGTGGTGGGTCAGCCGTCGTATCATCTGACATTCACTCTCTCCTCCTGGATCTCCAAAGAGGAGGGGGGCAAAGACTGGAGGAAGATGGAGATGAGTTTGGGAAGCAGACAAGAAAATCAGTGAAGGATTGGACAGCGATGGTGCTTATTCCTAGACCTTCTTTCAAGGGAGACAGTATTGGCTCAGTTTCCCAGACACGGAATAAGCCTGGTTTCAGACTACAAACTTTCTCCTAGTCTGGGATCAGGCTTGGTCCATAACTCTGAAACTGGCTGATAAGGTTCAGAGACAACAAATAAAGAGAGCAGCTACAATATCTACAAAGAATATACAAGAGAAATTTATACTGACAATACAGCTGACTAAACACGCAGAGGGGTGAGGGGAGAAATGGCCGCCAGGTATGGCCGGGAAGCGCATACGATTACTGTCAGTTTATAAGTCTGACTCAGGCATATCCGGCACGTCAGCCATCAGGTAACCAATACCGTAACGGCCATTGGGTGCGGTGTTCACATCTGTGCCGCCGCTGCCGCTCTGCTTGCGGTAGATGCTGTTGCCAGGCATCGGCGAGGGCGCCTCACTGGGCGACTTGCCGTGAATAAGGCTAGCGTCGTCATCTTCCCCCGGCCGGGCGGTCTCCTTGATGATGCGGCCCTTCTTGTAGGAAACGGTGGAACGCCCGCTCGTGTTCTCGTCGATAATGTTGAAGTAGCGCAGGCCGAAGACCACCGGCACGGGCATGATGGCCATGACTACCAGAGAGATGCAGACCACAATGGCCCACACGGGGAAGCGCAAGTTCTTCTCTAGGGCCTGGAGGGCAGACATAAGGAAAAAGAGCAAGCTGCAGGGAATCAAGTGTGATTACTGCGTTCAGAATCTGGTGTAACCAGCCCCGCTTGTCAATCACGTCCTGCTTTGTCACATGTTTTACTGTAAGTGGGACCCTAATCTACAAAACCAGAATCATGTTGTAGTGTTTTCCTGCGTTCATGCAGTTCGGGGTCTAGTCTGATCTTTGTTCCACTTTATGAAGGTTTTAAAAGAATATCAGTGGTGCTTGAGTGTCTATGTGGCAGACCGTGCTTCCTGTTGATTTTCCTCAGATTAAAGCATGCTGAATCCTGTGTTTAGCAGCCAAAAAACTTGGGCCTTTTTTCTTCACTTTTTGCCTTGAACTCTTCAATTTGCTTTTTACTTGTTCCAGGTTTCACATTTAGGAGAACTTCCGCCCACATTGATCCCTTGAGCTCAGAAGGGCCCAGCCGGAGACATTAACTCACCTCTTCCTGGATCCAGGCACTGTAGCTGGGCGGTGTCATTATCAGCTGGATAAAGCTGGAGCACAGGAGCACCATCAGCAGGATGGGCGTGATGTACTTCCACATGTAATAGTAGAAACGGTACGGCCTAAAGCCCAGCATGTCCTTCAAGTCTTCAAAGAATCTGAAAAGGCAGAACAAAAACAGCGAAGCAGCAGGGGCTGAGATCAGATGAAGACTTCACAATAGTTTCATGTTTTCACTTCATAAACCGGATGGCTTTACATGCGTGCTTCGCATTTCGCCATTATAGATTCATTGAAATAGTTCCATTCAAAAAAAAGACTCCAAAAATAGACAGTTTGGAAGTTATGTAACAAACCCTTAAAAGTCCCCTTTGTTGCAGTTAAACGCTCTTTGGTTACATTAAGAAATACAAACAGATAATTAAATAGCTATAAGTATCAAATGTTTTTATTATGAACATTAAATAAATATTAGGACAATATGAAGTCGTAAACTTACTTATCGATCCCATAGAGCCAAGCAATTGCCACGTTCTCCAGTACGACCACTATGAGCAGAGGCAAAGTGGCCGAATAGTCGTCGAACATGGTCACAAAGTAGTTCCCTGAGCGCTGAACAAAGAGGAGACCGATGGAGAAGGCCAGCGCACAACATCCAACTGCAGGACAGAGGCAGGCAGGCAGGCAGTCAGTCACCGTGCGTCCCGACATACACTCAAGTTTCACGCGCAAACTCTATAAAAATTAAATGTGTGATGGCAGGTTAAAGGCAACGCTGTCGCCGTTTCCCATTTCACAGCACGAGCTTGGAGTGGAGCATTTTCAAGTGGAACGGGATTCATTTTAAACGAGAGAAGTTTAAAGGACCAGCTCAGCGACTTGCACCTTTTCACTTTGCCTCCGTTATTAATCGAATCTGCTGCTGTTGCTTTGGGTGGGGTCCTCCTCTGCCACGCTTTCTGAGGGAGTAGCTCAGTTTTGGGCAAAGTCACACAAACAGCATTACAAAGAAACATGTGCCTTTTTCAGTTGTGACTCATTGCTCAGTAGCCATAGTCGCACTGGGACGTAACGCCTGTGTTACCCTGCTAGTGTTTAAATATGATGCTATCAGATTAAAGAGCCATCACTGGGGCAAACAGAGATGTGAACTAACCTCAAAATTCAGCATGCAAGTGTGTTCAGACCTCTTGCAATTGCCCCACCGTTGCGAGACTTGATTACTACCTTCACTGATCCTGCATGCACAGCACGTGTTTGGGCGTGTGCTGCTCATACGCCTACATTTCCTTTTCTCAAAAACGTCACGCTAGGCTCAGAACAAAACACAAACTGTGTGGTCTTTCTAACCTGTGAGAAACTCCTTGCGGACTTTGAAAGTGTCTATCAGCGGGGTGAGGATGCCCTCGATGGTGCCAAACATGCTGCCGAGGCCAAGGTTAACCAGCATGAGGAAGAACATGACAGACCAGAAGGGTGAGGCTGGGAAGTGGGTCATGGCCTCTGTAAAGGCGATGAAGGCCAAGCCTGTGCCTTGCACTGCCTGTTAGGGAGAAACCAAGACGAGGTTAAAACACAGAACCAAAGAGCTGACCAGCTGAGCTTCCTTTTAGGGACCTGAAGGCTTCATGGCTGCAAATTTCTTTGCGGTGTTGTTTCTTTTTTGATTGAAAACCAAACAATGCGGCGGTTTTCTGAGAGGTGATCCAAACATTAGCGTGATCCTTCTTTCCATGAGGCCCAACAAAAAGCTACTGGGATATTTTATAGGCTTTTGGAAGGCCCCAAATTTTAAGGCCCGTGGAAAATAAAATGTTATTATTATTGTTTTCAGCAAAAAAAACTTTGTGTCATGCCCCTCTGCACCCCCCCTACTGTCCTTGTAGAGGCAGTGCACGAGTCTTTGTCTGCACCTGGTAAGGGTCGGGTCGCGACATGCTTTTGGTTGGCCTGGGAAGGATACAACGTCTACGTTGCTTCTCGCAATGCGGGTCATAAAGAAAGCTAACACGCTGCATAGGATTTTACAGACGTAAAATAATGTCTGCGACGACTTGAAAACATTTTTTGAAATCTCCATGTACCTTATTCAGCTCGTCCTCGATGCTGCAGGCTTCCAGTCCCAGTTGCTGGAATTCATCCTCCTTTACCCCTTTGATGATCTCTATCATCTTATTGTAGTCTTCAGAACTGACCTGACTAACCTGAGTGAGGTTAATGTGGTGGGGAATAAGGCTTTGTTCAAGGACGCCATTCCCCAACAACCCCACAATCTTGTTGGTGTTCCTAAAAACATGTAAGAAGGTGTGAAAACCTAGACATCATCCTTGAATAGCTGCAGAGTGTCTAAAAGTATGAAGACGTCTGAACCGAGTAGATCAAATTGTCTTAATTATAATCTAATTATATTTTCCGTAGTCCAAGAAAAGTAACAACCGCCCGAGGGTCAAGGGAACATTTTAAAGTATTGTCATGTCCTTCCAAATGACTTAAATTCATAAAATGGTTGCTGATTTTCATTAAGGTGACAAATCAACTGCTGATTGCTGTAGCTGCTAGGATACTCACGCTGCGACACATTTGCTGTTCATGATATTGGCTTTGAAGCCCAGCACGGCGAACACCACCAGGGTGGCCAGCACGGAGGTGAAGAAATTGATGAAAGACACCAAGACGGCATCAAAGTGGCAGTTGTTGTCACGCTTGTTGTAGCTGGAGAAGGCGATGACGCCGCCAAAGCCGAGGCCCAGCGCGAAAAAGACCTGCGTGGCTGCCTCACGCCACACTTTGGCCTCCAACATGATCTCCAGCTGCAAGCAGAACACAGATTGGATTTTGCTTAAAGTCTACATATGATATTACAATTTAGGCGTATGTGCAATAACACGACGCACACGTCTGCGTGCGCTCCGTGTATCATCAGGCTGCGAGACAAACCAATCGCTGACAGCTGAAAGATGAAAAACTTAAATAGATTTTTAGCCACACACTTGTCCTTTAAACATCGTTTTTGTGTGCATTTTGTGTCTTCACACTTTTCTATTGCAAGCATCAAGCAGAGCACGCACGTGGCAGGACACTGATGTCCGCGGGCTCAGGTGGCACAACGCGAGCCGTAAGATGTCAGCGCCCGAGACAGAGCAGACACACAGCACAGACATGCTCTGCTGCCACCGCCGTCTTCATTTGGCTGCTTACATAAACGCAGCAACTCCTGTTTCCATGGTGACATTAGCCTGCAGCCTGACATGCTGAGGAGGGAGCCTATCACAGCGCGGACGTCTTTTTGAGTTCAGACACAGTTTAATTCTGCAGTGATTTCAGCAGGGAATAAACAGAAGAAGAAAAAAGGGCATTCTGATCCGAGTGGTATTCGTCTCATACCCTAAATATATAAATATACATATATATAAAGGGATTTTAAGTATGAAAAAATACAAGTGAATCATGACGCTTACTGTACAATCCTGTTAAGTGCCATGTGGCTAATGTTGTTTTGTGTGAAAAGTGACTTTGCAACATTTTCGTGGAGTAAAATGTAAAATAGCTCCACTCTGAAAGGTAGATGTAAATCTATTTTTGATCCAGTAAATATACAGGATCATAAACAACTTCCAAACATCATATTTATACTGAATTTGAAGCCAAACTCTCTGAGAGGGATCTTTACCTTGGGAGTGAACATGTGACGAATCCCATCCAAGGAGCCCTTCAGGAGCAGCGACCGAACCAGGAAGCAGATCAGCACAACATATGGGAAGAGGGAGCTGAAGTACATCACCTGCAAGCAATCACAGTCATAAAACAGCTTTCCAGAGGACGGAGAGCGGGCGTCTCTGGAGAACTGCACGTTAAAATCAATGCAGTGCGATCTCACTGCCTGGCTTTCTACGCAGTGATGAACGTGATGACTTGACAGGAACATCAATGTCTGTGGAGAGCTGATAACATTTCGTTATATAGAGTTTATTCAGGTTTTCACACATGACATCACATCACACTAATTAGTGGGTGGACTTAAGTGTCCTTTTTTCTCCAAACCTACATGTCATTAACTGGATAGACGAGTTGGCACTTAAAAGACTAAAAAACAGGACGAAGGCCTGAGTCAGTGAGTTTACAGAGCCGACTGCAGGGTGTGGGTGCAGACACCAGGAGACAGTTTGGGATCGAGTCACGAGCACAGTGAGTGACTCAGAGACATTGCGTGTCCTACTTGGTGGTCCACATATAGCTGTGAAGGAAAGAGTGTAATGTCTCATCTCAGAGAAAACACATACCATTATACTCTAATTCCAACTCCATATTTTACTTTCAGCGTAATCATTTTATACTGTATGTAAGTGCACCACCTCAGTAAGTCCACTATCCACAACAAGCCATTTTAGCTCCGTCCCCTTTAAAGCCAGCCTCCCTCGAAGCTAGCTTTCTTCTGATTGGCTGCCCCTCTCAAACAGCAGGCGGGCAGGGTCTCCGCAATCACAGCCAGCGCTGTGGGGTATCCAAATAAGAATATCCCCTCTCATGACACCGTATATGCTGCTTATAGTTTGCTAAATTTATGTACTATTTTATATTATGGGATTTTCCCCGTTTTTAAATACTAGTCAAAAAAGAAACACAAGTTTGTGTTTGAAATTGATTTTATAGATCATCAGTATATATATACAAGATGTTTATTACTTAGCCTATTCTGGACTGTATGTATCTGCATCTGTTGTTGAGGAATTGCTCTCCATCCGTGGATGAGTGAAGCAGCTGTGCAGGGGTGGTGGATGCCTCTGATAAACACACTGACCCGGCAGGTCCCAGCCATGCTCAGTAGGAGGCATACTGGGACTAAAATGCTGGCCACAGAAGTCTGGATTTGCCGCTGATTCAGAAAGGCCTGTGCTTCTCTGACAGCGTTGCCGGTAAGCACTGTCCTGATCAAACAGCTGGAGGGTGAGATGCTTCGTACCTCCGTCACATGAATTGGTGTTATATAAATAAAACTGAACTGAATTGAATTGAATACATCACAGATGGCGCTCTCGTGGACACAAAGGGCTGGAGCAACAGTCCAGACATGCATGCTAGAGTCCGGCGTGCCAACAGCCCAGCCTCGGTTAACCTCAGTCGTGGCACTGATGATAACATCATGCACACATTATTTTTTTGTGTTCTTAACCCACAGCCTTGAGAAAAGTATATCTATATATGTAGGAAGTCCCCTGTAGGATATTTATAGACCACAATGTTTTTCCTCCCTTCATGTTTCTCAAGTGAAAATCCCCAGCACAAAGTCTACTATGATCTAATATAGTGCCTTTCTTTTTTTAGCACTCTCTTTAGCTGCGATGTAGCCTTGACCACCACAAAGCCAAATAGGCTCCACCTCAGCCTTTCTAAACCAAAGATTATGTCTCGTTATGACGTATATTATGTATGTGTTCAAGGTCAAGTTCTGGGAACTTAATTGTTATCGCCACAAACTGATAAAAAAAAAGTTACGTTTTCTCATGACGACGTCATAAATCTGCTTGTAAAGGATTTTCCTATACAGTGCGTCCGTAATCTCAAGGCTATTTAACATTTCAAAGATGACACACGCTGCTTTGAAAGTATAATAAAAGAAAATCATTGTTAGCCTTTGAAAGGTTTACCAGCTTTTAAATACTTCTAACAATTCACGCATTATTTTATCAACTCACGTCTTTTTTCATTTCGCCTTCTTTTTTTTCCCAGCCATGCTCTTTACAATCCAGCCGAGCCAAAAGAGTGTGTATAACCATGGTAACCAAATGTTTTGATCCCTTTTCATGCCCCCACCCACCCACACACACGCACACACACACAGGGCAGACAGGCAGATTGTGGCAGGGATATTCAAGTCTTTTGTCTGAACGTTGGCAGAGAGGGCATTAATATTCTTTTGTATCACATGCTGCTGATTTAACTCCACAGACACTCTGAGCTGGCTCTTTGGACACAAAGTTAGTGCACAGTTTCTGCTCTGCACAACTCGAAGGGCCATCCAGACACAGCAGGTGGTTGTAGGACAACCATCTGGCTCAAATTGTGCAATTAACTGGCAGCTTGAGTGGCTTCTGATTACTTCCAAAAGTTATAGTTCACAAAATATTCAGTATTTATTTCTTCAGTAATTCCCTGCATCTTATTGATAACTGTTTGAGGGTCTGACTGTGTTACACTAATCCCACCCCTGTGATGGCGCAGCACACGTGATGCACTGATTGTGTTGATGGGTGGAAATCATTGGCGGGCAGCAGGGTGCAGCAAGCAGCAGAAAAGAGTCCAGCACTGCAAATCATTGTAACAGCGGCCAAAGATCAACGAAGCTCTGCTGCATCCATCTTGCTTTGTGTGGTGAATGCAAAGCCAAGTGTACAGCAGGCAGTTGCTGGGATCAGACTTGAGCTACAACCAGTGGCCTGCATTTACTGAACGTGCACACAAAACAATGATTTTAGCAATATACCGGAATTTGTTCTTATTTTGCAAAAAATTCTTTTTAGAAGTGCTGCTGAGGCCTGGGTTCAAATCCAGCCTGGGGCTGGTGATTATAAATTAGCTGTAGGTGTGAATAGTTGTCTGTCTCTATGAGTTAGCCCTGCAAGTGCCTGGTGACCTGTCCAGGGTGTGACCTGTCCAGAGTGTGACCTGTCTAGGGTGTGACCTGTCCAGAGTGTGTGACCTGTCCAGGGTGTGACCTGTCTAGGGTGTGACCTGTCCAGGGTGTGACCTGTCCAGAGTGTGACCTGTCCAGGGTGTGACCTGTCCAGGGTGTGACCTGTCCAGAGTGTGTGAGCTGTCTAGGGTGTGAGCTGTCCAGGGTGTGTGACCTGTCCAGAGTGTGACCTGTCCAGGGTGTGACCTGTCCAGAGTGTGTGACCTGTCCAGGGTGTGACCTGTCCAGAGGGTGTGACCTGTCCGGGGGGTGTGCCCTGTCGAGGGTGTGACCTGTGGAGGGTGTGACCTGTCCAGAGTGTGACCTGTCCAGGGTGTGACCTGTCTAGGGTGTGACCTGTCCAGAGTGTGTGACCTGTCTAGGGTGTGACCTGTCCAGAGTGTGTGACCTGTCCAGGGTGTGACCTGTCCAGAGGTGTGACCTGTCCAGGGTGTGTGACCTGTCCAGAGTGTGTGACCTGTCCAGGTGTGTGACCTGTCCAGTGTGTGAGCTGTCCAGAGTGTGTGACCTGTCCAGAGTGTGTGACCTGTCCAGGGTGTGTGACCT
>VUQK01042183.1:0-30191 GCA_015106715.1 Bujurquina vittata
TATTGGCTCCCAGTTAAATCCAGAACTGAATTTAAAAGCCTTCTTCTCTTATATAATATATTGAATAATCAGGCCCCATCTTATATTAAAGACCTCATAGTACCATATTACCCCAATAAAGCACACATCCTCTCTCAGATGACTGCCCCTCCCTGAGCCTGGTTCTGCTGCAGGTTTCTTCCTGTTAAAAGGGAGTTTTTCCTTCCCACTGTCGCCAAGTACTTGCTCATAGGGGGCTGCCTGGTTGTTGGGGTTTTCCCTGTATTATTGTAAGGTCTTTACCGTACAATATAAAGCGCTGCCAGGCAACTGTTGTGATTTGTCGCTATTAAAATAAAATAGAATTGAATTGAATTAAACTACTGAAAGAAATGACAAGAAAGCTGCCTCGGAGACTTCAAGCTGTGTTGAATAATAAAGGTGGGCATACCCAGGGCTTAAAATAGAATTTGGCAGGTGGGGGAACCCCAGGTTCTGATGTAGCGGTGCAGCGTGGAAAAAAAAGGTGACTCAAAGTAGCAATGAGTCATCTAATGATTTCTGTTCTAATCTCTGGTAAATTTGTGTTCTACGTGTACAGGCTGTAATCAGCTGACCTACAGCTACTGCAGTTCTCAGCGTTACTGCTCTTTGTGGAGCTGCCTCAGAGAGTTCAGGCGGCGTTGAAGAATAACGGTTGTCACACCAAATATTGACTTTCAGGCTTGTTATAATTATTCAAACTCTGTTTTTGCCTTGTATGCTGTTTGCTAATATTTCAGTAACTCGCTGCACTATTTTCCACTTTTCTAGCAAAATATAAAGAAATGGGGCACCCAAGACTTTCACACAGCATTGTTGTTTTTTTACATTTGACATTTGAAGATACTAACTCAACATATTTGTGTATGTTCATGCATAGTTACATCACTTATGCCCCTACTTTCCGCACAGTATGTGAGACCCGCCGCTCGCTCGCAGGGTTTACCTTGTGGATTCCGTGCTGCGTCACACGTCATCACAGATACAGGACGTAGGAAATGTGATGATGTCACAGGAAGTGTGTTTCCTGTAGCACCCGCTCCCTTTTCCCTCTTTAACCTCTCTTTTATGGCGATCTCTGTTCCATGAACAGGATGCAGCTGTTGCTTCCTTTTACACCTCTGCTCTGCAAATTACAGCACATACAGACACACAAAAGTAGCTGTACAAATGCACATGGATATTGGGCCCTTCAGTAATGCTTCATCATTACTCACACACGTTCAATAGGTCACCACCAAAGAATATATGTGAGACTGCTCAACAACAATGGGAGCATACACACCCATTCGAGTGTTATATTGCATGTTCTTGTATATGAGTATGGATAATGGGGGCAACAGGACATGTTCACAATGAGCCTTGCACAATGTGCTCACAGTTTACCATGTCCATAGTGTGACTTGATAAGTTCCTGTGCTCATTTCTAAGCGTTTGTGTGTGCAGGACTTCCGTCAGAGGTTCCGCGCGGTGCTCGTGGAAGCTACAGTTAAACTGGACGAGCAGGTGAAGAAGATCGGGCGAGCCGTGGATGACTCCAAACCCTACTGGGAGGCCCGCAAAGTGGCAAGACAGGTATATAGATATATATATTTACACATCATATACACACACATTAGCAAGAGTGAGCTGGAGTGACTCCTGGGTTTATCAGACAGCGAGTGTGAGGGCAGGCTTAGTGAGGATTAGCAATGAGAAGTTTAAAGCGCGCCGCTTCTGTCTACTTAAAGGGAGTACAGTCACGTGATGTCTATGTTTAAACTCAGTCGCACTCCTGCTTCTTAAGCCAGTGTCTCACACACACGCACGCACACATAACTCTGCATGGTGAACATTTTGCATGACCTGACTTGTTTCTTTTTGCTGGGAGGACTTGCCTTGCTTGCTCATTGTTGCAGGTAGATACAAAGCAGGACAAGTTACCCTAGAGGTCAGGACGCTAAAGCTGTGCTGTTGTCCCCAGTGGGCTGTCTTATTTACTGTCAAAGCCTGTGGAGGCTTCCAGAGTCCAGCACCCCTCCATCCTAGCCAATACAGGAGCTTATGAGTCATGCATCAGAAGGCTGACATTTGCATGTCAAACTGAAATAGATTGTGTACTTCTAAATGCGTGTGTTTGTCCTTGCTTATCTCTGTTGTGCTATGACAAAATACCTGCCGGCAGCATCTGCTTCTGGCATTAACACGTGAGGGTTGGGGATTACTGAGAGGTTTTGAATTATGATGGGACCTGTGTTCATGTGAAAGGATCAAAATCCCTCTTTCACTCGTGTGTGTGTGTGTGTGTGTGATTAGTTGGTTTAAATAGAGCAAACCCGATAACGGCCTCCGGTAAAACAGACGAATTGTCTGGTTATGATTTATAGACGAATATTTAATATTTAATACGTGACCTACTTTAAAGGGCTTTATGCTTGCCCTTGCTGACCCTCCAGCACAAATTCGCAATATTCTAGCTACCCCCACCCATAAGCCAGTCCCCATCCCCTCAAACCCCCCATGTTTTCCCCCTTACATTCCAACAGATCGGGGGGGTGGTGTAGAGGAATTTGCCTGTACTGTCCTCTCTTTTGTCCTTTTTACCCAGCATTCTCTTCTGCACCACTGCCTGTCTGGCTGTCTGTGTCCATGCCCTTCACCCCACCCTTACTACACTCTGTTTTAGTCACCTTCCTCCACCCTCTGGCCCATCATCCCTCTCACCCCTTGGAAACTGTAAATAGGATGTATTTAGAGAGATTGAGGAATTAGACAGGAATTAAAAATGAGTCACACTCACACACACATATGCACTCATAGCAGGATGATGTAAGCAGTCGGGTGCATATGACAGTCTACCAGGGTTTTTCAGACAAAAAAAACATATTGTTTGGTTCTGTGTCATGTGATGTGGGCTCTATGACATCAAGTTTAATTAACTGATAACAAAGCTCATTATCTCCATGGTGTCAAAGGCTCCGCATGCTTTTGTGCCATGAGGATAATGGCTACTTGTACTCAGTCTTTCTTCCAAAAGTAAAGAAAAGGGAGAAACTCACATGACAGTGACTAGACTCTGGGCTGAAACTTGATGGAAACATGAGAAAAGTTTCCCCAGCCAGGAAGTTCTGGTATTTCTGTCTCTCCTCTTCACCCCGTCACAAAAAAAGATTGATGTTGTTTTAATGTTTTAGTTCCTTTTCTGTTTGTTCTTCTTATTTTTGCCTCATTAAATATCCATACCCCTCCTTCTGTTTCCCTGCAACCTCTCTCCTCTCAGAGCCTGGGAAATGGGTCATGATGATAAACTAACAGATTACAATGAGAAGCTGTTATCTTCCTCCTCTTTTCTCTATCTCTTCACCTTTCACGGGCCTTAATGGCACTGGATAGCATATCTAACCACTGCAGTACCAAAATAATCACAACAGAAGACTCTGAAGCTTATGCGTTTTCTACATTTTTATGTGAGGCGAAGGAGACATCTGCTTGCTCACGTCACCGGTGGGGGCTTTATCTTAAACATGGCTGACAGTAGCAGGGGTCATGTTGTAGGGGTTAACAAATTGTGTAACTACAGAGACCTTTAGGGAGTCTGCAATGTTAAAGATGTTTAATGTAAAATGTGTTGCTACCAGGGCCAAGGGCACAGAAAATCCCCACAGTATTTAGTTCTCCTTGTTGCAGTAGAGAGTTTTTGCCTTTATTAGCTAATACAACCTACAACTATTTCATTGATACCACTATTATCCGCATTCTTTTCAGTCAGAGAAATTATTCCTTTAAAAAAAAATGTCCGAATAACACACCATATGCTGCCTTTTTAGTATACAGCAGTCAGTAAACACGTAAAGTAGGAACTAGCTGGTGGGGAACATAGACTGTATATGAAAGATGGTCGTATCATATCGCTATGAAAAATTGAGCCAATGCAGAAGTACAAAATTAAGCATGTATCTTTTTAATAGCCTGCAGAGGTTGACTCTACAGAGTTATATTTGTGTAGAAGTCTCTGGGAAAGGCGCCCGGGTGGCTCAGTGGCAAAGCCGGCGACCACATACAAATGCCACGTAGCAATGCGGGCGGCGCAGGCTCGAGTCCCAGCCTATTGCCAATTTGCCCGCATGTCTTCCCCTGCATCTTTACCCCATTTCCTGTCTCTCTCTACTCCGATAAATGCCGCTGTAGCCAAAAAGGCAAAAAAAAAGATAAAATAAAATCTCTGGGAAAACAGCTCTCGCTACCTTTCTCTGTGATCTCAGTAAACTCTTTTCTGACAAGTTTATGGTCTCAGTTGCTAGTTTCAGGTCTTACCTAACAAAACATCACCCTTATTACAGTCAGAAAGGATGTCAAACCAGGGTACGCTCAGTGCCAATCTCAAGTTTATAGCCAATGAGCATACAGTGCCCTACGGTTTAATGGCTACTTCAATTGTTCACTTACAGTCTATGGTAAAAACATGTAGTTAAAATAACTAAAAATAACTATTTTCACCATTTCTGTAATAAAAATACCAGTGTCAGCTTTAATATGTAGGCTACGTGACATCCTTGACATCATCTCAGCAGGATCATAATCACATAGAAAACTGAATGCATTTCAGCTTCACTTCAGTTTTCTTCTCTGTCTGCAACTATTTTTGGAAAACACTGGTGCAGAAACTGCACTTGGGTTTTAAAGAATAGATGTTTAAAACTTTGAACTATAGCATTAACATGAATGCGTGGCTTTATTTCTTGGTTTAAAATGGACCATTTAGTCGAAACAATCATCTATTGAAAACACTTGGAGATATAAACACAAACTAGACGGGCAGGTTTGGTTCCATTGTAGTCTATAGTCACTGACAGTCAATACAGGCAAAAGAGGCAGAAAAGCACAAGGAGCACACTGACTGACAGACAGGATGAAATATGTCCCTTTTAAATGTTGCCTTGGTCATAATACACTTTAAAAAATACTAATCACCTAAAGTACTGTTTCTGTGGATAGTTTTGTGATAGTTTAGTTTTGTGATTTAAAAAAAATCTTCTTCAAGGAAGTCCAGTTGGAGTTACTGTAAGTCCTTCATGTTGGTATTCAGCCAATACAATGACCTTGGAGTTATGCCTGTCTGAGTGGAGAGAGTGGGTCCAAATATGTTCAGTGGGATGAGAATAACCCTCCTTTTAACTGTGACTGTGGGCAGGAAGAAGCCACCGACTGTGTCAGATTTCCCTCAGTGACAAAGATTCTGTTTGTCTATTGGATCAAGGCTCAGTTGTCTTTCTGTATGAGTGTTGGCCTCTTTGGCTGCCATAACGAATCAGCCATGCTTCTTTCCGAGAAAATATAGGTTATAGATTAAACACACAGGCAGCACAAAGACTCCTGCTTAATTCATGCCAATGTAGGAATAATTACTGGGTGAATTTCCTGTTTCATAACCATACATGGAATTTTAAGTAGTTTGTCACTTTCGCAGTGCTTTGATTTAAAGGGGACCTGTTATGCTTTTCCTTAGTTTCCTTACTTTCTGTAATACTTATACTGTTGCAGTGATGGATACTCATAGTAAACGTGGTTGAAGTTTCAGCATGTACAGATATCCTTATGAACAAGAATTTCAGCTTTCAGTCTGCTCTCAGCATGCTCTGTTTCAGAGAGATTTTTCTAGTCTTGGCTCTTATGACTTCATATAAAGAGGATATTCCTAAAATGGTATCTTGGGCACACATGCTTTAGTGCATAAGTGCACTGGCTTCACTGGCTTCACTTCACCCAGATGTTTTGTCCATTTTTATATACAGCTCTAGGTGTACAGCTCTTCAAACCTTTTGTTTGTTAGGGACAGCCAATCAAAAGAAAGCTGGCTTAAAGGAAGGGGGAAAGGAGCTTAAATAGCTTGTTTCAGATTGCAGTAGAAGATAAATGAGAATTATTTTGAACTGTGAACCAAACAGACCTACTCTAGTAGAGAAAAATATGGAGCTGGCAAAGAGTTTCGCATTCTTCACACTCATGGGTTTTCAAAAATAAGTGAAATCTAAAACAGCGATATTTACCACCTGAAAGCTGAAGTGTATTTTCAGGTGGGGCATTTGGTTTTGAGACTGATTTCACAGGTTTGACTGTTGGTTCTCCTTTTCTGAACTCCAGGCCCAGATTGAAGACCAAAAGGCCACTCAGGAATTCCAGCGGTCAGTTGAGATCCTGCGGGCAGCCAAGGAGACCATCGCTCTGGCTGAGGAGAGGCTGCTCGAGGAGGACAGCCGCCAGTTTGACTCAGCCTGGCAGGAAATGCTTAACCATGCCACACAAAGAGTAAGTATATAAAGCAGCACAGCCAAAAAGTTCCATCCTAACAACCAGTTAAACTTTAGGCTCATTTTTTCCCCAACTCATTTCAGGTGATGGAGGCAGAGCAGGAGAGAACACGCACTGAAGCAGAGCACAAGAAAACAGCAGCCAACTACAATTCCTGCATGAGCCACATGAGGCAGTTAGAGAAGAAACTTAAACGCTCCATCAACAAATCTAGGTCTGTGCTTGTATTTTGGCAAATGTCGCCCATGAGATTCCCACTGCTTAGACTTCTAATGTGAGTGAGTTTTTGTGCAAGAAAGGGGAGCAACATTTCTGTAACATGATGAAGTCCAGATGTTTTGCGTGTTGGTTGTGTAATGCTGGGTTGTGCTCCCTCCGTAAGAGTTATGGAATGTGACTGCACACAGAGGAGGGTTATTCTTCTTGCAGGCAAAATTTTTCTTCTCCCCCTGCTCACTTTTTTCTTCTTCTTCTTCTCCCCCTGCAGACCGTATTTTGATCTGAAAGCAAAGTATTACCTACAGCTGGAGGTATTTATCATCTACTCATAACATGAAAAGTATTCAATTCATATGTATTTATTTTGTTATGAGGTGTCTTTACTGAGAAACTGCAATTGATTTCTCATAGCAATTAAAGCGGCATGTGGATGAGCTTCAGGCCAAAGTTGTGGTTGCCAAAGCAGAGTACCGCACAGCATTACGCAACCTGGAGAGCATCTCAGAGGAGATCCACGCCCAGCGACGCTCCCTTGCCATGGGTACCAGAGAGCGAGGTGTTGGAGCGGAGGGAGACAGCGGTAACGATGACATCACCAATTTCAAAATGGAGTCGGACGGCCTGTCGAGTGAGTACGACCAACACTCGGAGATCAGCAGTCATCCACCTCATCGAGACGCATTTTTATTTCTTTCTTTTTATTGAGTCGTTGCATCTGTGCGTCTGCATGTTTAAAGCTCATATTTGTGTGTGTGTGTGTGTGCGTGTGTGTGTGTGTGTTTCAGTGGTGTCAGTTTCAATTGACGAAGAGGGCGGTCAAGGTAGCAGCTCAGACGAGGAGACCGACACGCACTCCGCCCCTCTGCGCCAAGCAGTACCCCCTTCTCCTTCCATCTCCGCCTCCACCCTTGTCACCATGCCCCGCCCTTACCCATCCTCGCTCTACACCCCACCCTCCTATCTCTCCTTCTCCCCCTCCTCTTCCTCCATCCTATCCTCCTCTTGCCCCGATGGCCTGGAGGAAGTGAGCCCCTGTAGCTCTCATGACCCCGACTCAGTGTGCAGTTCTGGGCACGCCTCACCTCTCCTGGGCCCTCGCAGCCAGTGCAGCGGAGCCTCCTCTCCGGACTGCGATCAGGAGAGAGGTGTGTGTCCCGCTGACCACTGATGTGAAAGTTGATCCATTTTGTAGTGGAGCACTGAGGAAGTTTCCTGACAACATAAGTGAATTTAGTGACTGAGGAACTAGGCATCAAATGGCTGCATCACCATATTTGTTAACTTTTGTCTCATTTTATCTATTTTATAAGCTGTTTGCTAATTTATTGTATGACAGTACATCTTTATTTTTGAATCTGCAACTCTAACTGAAAGCGTTGAATAAATTGTGCTCTTTTTTTTACAAAAAAGTATCAGATTGAAGTACAACTGACTCATATTTTTATCTAGGCAGGAAAATTCTATATAGGATTTTTTTTAAAAATGGATTTCCCTGTTTTAATTTAACCTGTTCTCGCTCTTTCTTTCTGTATGTTTTCCAGGTGACAGAGCAGAGGGCGCAGAGGCAACACTAGAGACCGGTCTGAACAAGCTAACTTTAACCGTAGCACAAAAACAAGAGGAGGACTCTGGCGAGGCACCCGTTACATTAACCCTGAAATCTCATCTCCCACCTCCACCGCATCCATTCTGCTCGTCAGCACCGCGTAATGAGCGTCCGTCGTAGCGTAAAAACACTCACCGTGAATGGATTCATCGGCAGAAGATGCGGAGCAGAGTGAAGCGCCCGCCGAAAGCAGCAAGACGGCGTGCTGCACACCCGCATGACGTTATGGCTCATTTGTTATGTTGTCTAAACATCAGCGCTGTCATAGGGAAGGTGCTACATGCTGTGTATTTAACATCATTCATTGCAAACAAATGAAATCAGGGACAGATGACTCTGTTTCACTCTTGTGCTGTTAGAGTTAGCTTCATTGACGGGACTACATTTCCCCTAAACCCCCTGATTTCCTGCTCTGTATTTGCTATAGAAGACAATGTTCTTCGTATTTTGTGCCAAAAGAGCTCTGCGTGTTGTACAACTGTGTGACAAAGTTCCCGTCCAGTTGTGGAAGCTGTCAGTGATTTCAGTTGTGTTGTAACTTGCCCATGGGTATGCAGTGATATATCCAAGGTAACAAAGTAAACTTTAATTGATGTTAACATGTTACTGTTGACACCAGTATCATACAGTTCATTATTGTGAGCCGCGAGCCTCTTAAAGGGGACCTAATATGCTCATTTCTTACTCCATATTAGAGTAGCTTTGCCTGATTCACAGAACAAACAGTTTGTGGGTCTAAAATGAGCACATTAGGGATATCTCCTTTCTGTGACATCATAAAGATCCAAACCAAGAAAAAAAACTGTCTTGAACGGAGCGCTTGAAGTAGTCTGAAGCCTGAGCATTTGGTTCATGGCTGTTACTTGTACTTTAAGCTGACCTCAGTATTTGAAACTTTGGCCATATTCATCCCACCACTGTAACAGTATATATGTGACATAAAAGAAGGAAACACGTAATAGGTCCCCGTAAACTGAGGGTCAAATTGGGACAAAGACGAGCTGTCTCCTGTAGGATTTAGTCTCGTGCTGCCGCTGTTTTTGAACCCCTCCCTTCTACTCCTGTTAATTCCAAATGAGGAACAACGGCATCGACTCTGGAGAGCAGATGAAGAACCTCGAGTGCAGGCGGCACTCTGAACACTAAACTAAAGAGACTTTTGAGGCATAGATGGTCTTCCATTTGGATTTGTGAGTCAGTGACTGAATGCATTGTTGAGTGCAAAGTGTAAATCACACTCTGACGTTACCGTTTGTGTGGATGTGAACGAATGACTTTTTGAAAGTGTGTGTCTGTTGTGTTTTTGACAAATTCTACCCTGTAGTACAGATATTCTATATTTATACTCCTGTATTCTTGTATATGAACAGTGTTGTATGGTTATTGTTGTAATTGTTTAACACCAAATAAGCAATAAACACGTGCTTCATCTAACTCATCGGTGACTGACAGTGTGTGTGTGTGTTAGCTATTGAGGTTATTGATTATCACAGTAGTGATCATTGCAGTCTGTTTTGGAAGGGATGGGTCTGTTATTTTGTCCAAAATGATGCCATCAGTTAAAGTCAGCTGGGGAACTTGAGTCATGCACAGCTGCTGCCACAGTTGGCAGCTTAGTGCAATAAAAGTTTCCTAGAATAACAGCTTCTAGTGCACAATAAGGGCTGGTACTGCTGAATCTGAATTTTCTTTATCTTAATGTTTTGTATGAGGATACTTGATTGTATTTACCATCAGATAATCATGTTTTTTTCTGCTGTTTCCTTTTAAGTCAGCTGTTTTTTTGGTGTTCGTAGGTCTTGCTGTCTGCTCAGCTGTGAAAAGTGTAACCTCATGACTTCAGTTAGTGCTGACACTCCCGCCTGACAGCATAACAACTTGTCAAACTCCAGTCTCCTGGTCCTGGCCGTCTTTCTTCTGTATGTCTGAGAGCCTGACACCTCTCAGTTATTTAAGACCCTGTGATCTCCCGTCTGAGCTAGATTAACTGTAGAGGGGTCTCTCTATCACATACTGACATCTAGCGACGAGGCTGGGTATTAAATGTTGTTTGTGTTTTTTGTTTATTAGAAATCACATTGCGTAACAATAAATGAGTACCAAATAACACTTATTATATAAAATAATACAAAACGGACTAATTACAGCCATGGTAGAAAGAAAGTACACCCTCTGTCAATTCTAAGGTTCTTTTAAGAGCTTCTAAAATCATTTATATCATTTATAACAAAATACAACACTTTCCACATTTTATTTCTTTATAAAAGAATGGCTTGTGGAGTCTCTTTGAGCAATAATCATTTTCTGTGTGACTTTATCAGTTTTTGCCATCGTTGTGGAAGAATTTTGGCCCACTCAACTATAAATGTTGCTTCAGTTCTTTTAGGTTTGCAGGCATTCATTAAGGTCTCACTGCAGAATTTCAGTCAGGTTGGACTTTAATTGCAACACTTTAATTCTTTTCTTTTTCAACCATTCTGTTGTAGATTTGCTGCTGTGCCTGTCCTGTTTGCGTCAGGCTTTAGCTGTCGGACAGATGGCCTCACATCTGACTCTAGAATACTTTGGTGTACAGAGGAGTTCATGGTTGATTCGATGACTGCAAAGTGCCCTGTAGCTGCAAAACAACCCCAGATCATCACCACTCCATCACCATGCTGAGGTGCTATGAGGCGTTTGTGCTGATAAGCTGTGCTTGGTTTTCTTTAAATGTGGTACTGTGCATTATGGCCAAACATCAGCACTTTGAGCTTGTCTGTCCAAAGGACATTGTTCTAGAAGTTTTGTGATTTGTTGAGGTGAAACTTTGCAACCCTAAGTCATCCTGCCATGTTTTTTTAGAGAGAAGAGGCGCTGTCTTGGCAACCTTTCAAAAAAGTCATGTTAAACTGTGCCATAAAAGATGCTAACTGTGGCCTGAAGATTGGCAACTGTCTTAAATGTTTTCCACTTGTGAATAATCTTTCTCACTGTAGAATGATGGACTTCAAATTGTTTGAAAATGGTCTTATAAGCCTCCTTACATTGATGGGTCGCAAAAATTAGTTCTTTAAGATCATTAATGATATGGGGAGGCCAATCCATGACTGATAGTGCTCCATTGAATGTTTTTCTATCCAGTGAAGGAATTTAAACAATAAGTGTATTCTTTGTGTTTTGATTTGTGTTCGTGGTCGGACAGAGGTGGAATAAGGAGTCCATTATTAAATTTAATACAGTTATTTCAAACAGTTTTTCAGGTTAACCAGGTGAGCCTGCATCTCATGTCCAGCGGTAGTCGCAGAGCATGAGATGAAGTACACACTGACTGCTTTTTTGTGTGAGGATTTCATATTGTCAAACTTATCAGTTTGGTTACAAAAACAATATGAAAGAGAAAGAAAAGCCCAGCAGCCAGGCTCCAATATGACCTCGAAGTCTCTTCTTCCCAAACAGACAATTAAAAACAAAACGTTCCAAGTTACACTGACCCCAGCAAACACTTTTACTCTTTAAAGGCAGAAATGTAGGCCAAAGGTTATAACATGTATATGTTCATAAAATGACCTCCTTCAGTATATTTTAACTTCATAAAGATAAAAATGTAAGGGAAAGGTTATATAATATAAAGCCATTAAAAATGATCTCCTTCACCAGGTATGCTTTTACTGCACTGGCAGAGTGTTTGGGATCATTGTCATGATGAAAAATGAAGCCGTTTCCATCAGATACTTTCCAAATGGTATTACATTGTGGTTCAAAATCTAATGGTACTTTTCTGTGTTCATAATTCCATTTTGACAAGATCTCCAACAACATTTTGAAAGAAAAATTTAAAATTTGGATTCATCACTCCATAAGACCTGTTGCCACTGATTTCCAGTCCAGGTCTTGAGTAATTTGGCATACCTCAGCCTTTTCTTCCCGTTTCTCTTCCTTAACTCTTCATCATGCAAGGGACAATTTTTGGTAATTTACACACTTTCTAAATTGCATACACACACACACACACACACACACACATATATACATATATATATATATATATATATATATTTACTTATTTATTTATTTACATACAACATGGAATTTTTTTGCACCACTTACAGGCAAGGAACCAAGTATGGTGACCTTGATTTTCTACATGAAAATTAAACATTTTGAAAAATGTCACAGAAATAATTCAATCTTGTTATGACCTATTGAATTTTGTCCTCCAGTTGTTCAGTTTCCTCACATGAGGATTTCCTATTTGGAGATGACTTTGTTGGTGTGAGAATATTTTATGCCTGTCAAATTGTGTTATCTTTGGTAATTTTTGCAGCTTTAACTAAAGAAATAGGAACAAATGATGTGCTCTTGCAACAGGCTGCTACTAACAAAGAGATTAAAGATATCATTTAAAACTGTTTTTTTGTTAATTTGGTCTGCTATGTATTCATCCTTTGAGTTAGGTGCCTTTTTAACACTTGAATTATTCATGGGTCCATGTTGAGTGGCTTAACAGAAACTCTGAAAATGGTCAGGTACAAAGACTCGACTGAACATGAGTGAAAAAGCAACCAATGTCCAAAGAAAACTTTGAAAGACCTGCAGAAATCCTAGAGAACTTTTGCTCAAGCCCACTTTATAATTTACAAGAAAGGCTCGCTCCTTGGAGCAAAATGTAAAACAATGAGGGTCAGCTGAGCCTTTTTCACAGTCGTGTATATAAAGAAAACATTTTCCAAAAGCAACCCCTCCTAAATTCGACAAAACCCACGAAAGACTCTGACTAATCCTGTTGTAAATGTTATTTGAGACATAATTAGGTTATGTATTAAAAATACTTTTGTCTGATTCTATTAAAGCAGTCAAGAAAAGATCTTAAGAGCTCCAAACAAAAGAGGCCTGGTCCTTCAAAAGGAGTGATACACAGCACTGTTTTCCGGCAATCTAGTTAACTAAAGTCATATGACACAATCACATGACGAGTGCAAATTAAACTCCGATTGGAGGAAACGCTCCCTCGCCGCGCTGTGATTGGTGGACAGGGCTGCGAGTTTGCAGGCACCGTTCTTCGTGATTTAATCATTATTCTGGGGTTTACTGATGTGCTACAGAGTTGTGTATCTTTGTGTGGTTTGGCTTTAGCCTGACTGGTCTTCTCACCCGTCTCTGTGAGCTTACAGAAGAAGGAAAATGCAGCTTTGGTACATTGCAGCTGTTCTTTGCTGGGCAGTCACTGGTAAGCAACATTTGTTTTTAGCTGCTTACAGTCAGCCAGCGTGACATGGAAGCAGCTAGCCCTCGGTGCTGTTGTTACAGAGGTGTTACATGCATATATAAAAGTTAATATTACATACATTAGCCTTCAGGTTGCTAAATAAGAGGCAGCCTTTGGGTGTGAGTACAGCAGAAGGGGAATACATGGGATATTTTATTTCGACACTAGTCTTCCTGTTTAAGCTTGAGAAAAGTGCTAACTTAAGGGAACCACTAACCTCTCTTTAATTAGGCACACATCAAACTTATTTTATTATTGTCCTCTTTTGCTAAAGTGGGCTTCATAACTTAAAAAAAGGGGGAGCTCTGGGTATGAGAAGTTTTACTTACATTGTCTAAAATAGTGGTTACAAAAGGCTGCTTTATTCTCTGCACTGTGTGTAAATTGCACATCTTTTGTAGGCTTCAAAAAGAACCCATTGCTATAACAAATATCCTTGGATAGCTGCCAGTACTCTTAGCTTTACTCATACTTAATGCATTCACACACAGCTCTGTAGATATATTACTAATTTATTTATTTGTTTATTTATTTTAATCACCTTTTTCTTCATTTTCAGGTACAGAGGGCAAGGCAGTCCCTACCCTTCCTGATTTTGGGACGAGCTATCATGTCAAAGGTAAGCTGTGATCTAACAGGAGGAGTTACACAATATGTTTGGGCCTCTTTGGAAGTTATTTTTCATTCGATATTTACATTTCAGGGGTGATCTCTCTGCCCTATGCTGAAATTGAGGAACCATTTGAAGCCTGGTTAAACCTGTCTGCAAAGTCAAGCCGAATTGACTACTACCACGGTGAGAAAATCCCCTTTGGTTGTTTCTCCTAACGCAGACTGTGTTTCCCCTGCTTGGCTAATGGGTCATTTGAAATTGAGTGCCTGTTGTGTAAGAGAAAAGATACCAGACTCTAACATTATCACTTTAAAAAAGAAGTGAAAAAGAAAGACTAAGCACAAGTGATGAACATAGTCTGATGACTCATGTTACATGTGACTTTTAACTTTCATTATGTTCCCCAAATGATGTTTTTGTATGCTTACAGTGCTGCTGATGGTTGGTGTAAACTTACCCGTGAAAACTGAACTTCTCTTTATTGTTTTTTCTTTTAAACAAAGTGTCATCCTGACATGTGCATAGCCGTAGAAAAGTCAGTAATGTCTAATTTATCAGCCTCTATCACCAACAGGCCAGGTTTTGACCTACCAGTTGGCGTCAGAGCAGCAGTTTGGCACTGCCTATAAGATCTCACCTGAGACCACAGAAGAGGAGCTGAATGTGATGAAGTGCTTCCAAATTAATGGAACAAAGGATGAAAAGGTCACACCACAGGCTGCGCTCCCCGATCTGCAGGGCTTCCAGGTGTGTGTTTTATTTATTTTAGCTGTTTTTATTCAACTTTTTAAAAATGAGTCTTATCTCCATAAATAAATTTAAAGTTGCTCGTCTGTCACTGCATGGTACCTGGTAGGTCATGCACACATTGCTCAAGAGTTGTCCACCATATATATTGCATGTGATATAATCCCCAGTTGCTAGGGAAACAGGTACTCTGTGTTGTGAGTAATCAGCTCCCATTCTTGGGTTTAGCTGTTATTGGGAGGGCAGGGGCGGTGTGCCTGTCTGCAGCAGTGCTGCGTGAAGCTGTGTGTCAGCTGGATGAGGTGAAGACGGGAGTGCTCGTATCAATACTGTTGCAAATGAATATCTAATCTTAAATTTTTTAGTATTCATTATTATACAGCACTGCATGTCAGGGCCCAGACCACTCAAATCAATGCTTCAAAATAGGACATGATGTCATTGTGGTTACATCCATCTTTTATATACAGTCTGTAAACCAGACTAACTGCTGCTTCTTAAACCGACATGTTTGTGGTGACGTGTTTGAATAATTATAATTATTCTAAATAATTATACCGCATTTACACATTTAATTCAATTATTTTCTTTTTGTATTCTGACAAGTCCGATGTTCATTTCCCCTCTTAGTTCCTGAGGGTAGAGTACTACAGGGGTTCCCTGTGTGAAGTCTGGCAGAATGTGACCACTGTGGGAAACAAGAAGAACACATACACACTGTGGGTGGCACATTCGGAGCGAGGTGCAGATGGACGACAGGACGCTCCCATTCCCATTCACTATGAGATGATGGGATACAACACGCTGCTGGGGTCCCATTATGACAAGTACTTGGTGGAATATAAGGATTTCAGCACGCACGTGGACCCCGAAGTCTTCTCGCTGCCTGAAGGTTTGTAAATATTTACCAGGTAGACCATTTAGAAAACACAAAGGACAAAAAAGCCAAACAGTCCTTCTGCTGTGTTTCCATATAGGCATGAGTTGTGGTGGATTTCCTGGTCCAGGAGTGGAGCACCACATGTTGGCCAATCCAATGAAAGATCTGATACACACCTCAGCATCAGGCCACTCAGAGCGCATGTTCAGCCATTTCAAGGAGAAGTTCCAGCGACAGTACAGCGATGAAAGGGAGAATGAGAAGAGGGAGCACGCTTTTGTTCATAATCTGCGGTGAGAGCAGCATTTAATACTGACTTGTGACACTAAACCTTTACCAATAGAACAGATGTAGAGGATTTTTTTCAGTGGTTTGTCTGACTGGCTTCTTGTTACTGTTATTAGGTACATTCACTCCAAGAACAGAGCTGGCCTGTCATTCTCTTTGGCGTTGAACCCTCTGTCAGATCGCACCATGTCAGAGCTGGCAACCATGAGGGGAGGAAAAAGGGGAAAGACCCCAAACAGAGGTCTTCCCTTCCCCTCCAAATTTTATGAAGGAGTGCAAGCTCCTATGTCACTTGACTGGAGGCTTTATGGTATGTATAAGGTTTAAATGTTTACCAAAGATGCATCTATCAGAAAGTCTGTTTTTTTAAATTTTATTTTTCATTTATTTACTTTACCTTAACTCTGCCCTCCCAGGTGCTGTGACCCCAGTAAAGGACCAGGCCATTTGTGGCTCCTGCTGGAGCTTTGCCACCACTGGTGCAGTAGAGGGCGCTCTCTTCTTAAAGGTAAAAATAAAATACAAGGCCGCTTGCAGCACTGTCGCTGGCCCCATTCCAGTGTTTTCGACTAATGGGTCTACTTCTCTATGCTCTTTGAAGTCGCAGATGCTCAGCACGATGCTTCATCTGGTCTTGTTTGGGTTTATTGGCATCACAGTTATATTTTGGTGTAAATGTATTATTCTCATCTTTCTGATGTTTTAGGGAAACTTTTGATTTTATTTGTAATAGTTGTTGTATGGAAGTGGCTCATCCCAGCCAGCACGCATAGATGGGCCCCATATGGGATAAGTAAGGGCACACATTATGGGCCCCATACGGATTTGTCCGCAGTTTCCATGGTGGCCTAACAGGGGTTTGCCCAGATAGATATTCACAGGCCCTGAATATGTGCTCATTCGGACCCAGATGGTCCATGGATGGGCTATGCATGGACCATGCATGGGCCTTATGTAAGTCATACATCTAGGTCCCATATGGGGCCCACCTATGTGTACTGACTGTGATGTAGGAAGAAAACTACAGCCAAGAAGTAAAATACAAAGACGCAGATTATTCCAGGTGAAGAACTGCTGTAGATTCATCCAAAATCCACAGAATAATACAAAGAATTAAAAATTACAATTTGTAAGATACTTTATTGATCCCACAAGGGAAATTATTGTGTTACACAGCAGGATAAAGAATTAAAAATAGTAGTCTACAATAAACAAGTTATATTAGGCACATAGTGAGGACCTTATACTGTGAGAGTCCATTTTTATGTACACAAGAGTGATTAAAAAAACAAAGTCAAACCTAAAAATTAGGTTAAAGATGGGTAAGAAATAAGACTTAGATTGTGCAGAATAGCAGTGCAAAATGATTAATAATGCATAAAAAAGTCTAAGAAACAGTATAAGAGTATAATATGTATAATACAGTATAATATGTGTGTAGAATAAATAACTAGAAAAATGTGTTTTTCCCATTTGTACAAGGGTGAAAGGATATTATAAAAAAAATAAAAGCTTTTCTTTGTAGAAATAAACAATCCTGTCATGCCTCTGTAAATTGTGACAGAAAACACCTCTCTCTCTCTCTCTCTCTCTCTCTCTCTCTCTCGCTCTCGCTCTCGCTCTCGCTCTCTCGCGGGCTGGTCCATAGGAAGGCTCATTGTGTAACTTTCACTCATGTTGAACAGACTACAGTGTGTGTGTGTCTGTGTGAATGGATAAATCTGAGTGAACGTCAGCTTTGGGCTGCCTCCATCCTCGTAGAAAGCTCAAAGGCATTCCTTATCCTGTGTTGCCTAGCAACTTGATCCAAACATAGGATCAGTTTATTGGGACTTGACAGCACCCCATTGAAGTGACCAGACTGTCTCTCACCCTCACATACAAGACTCTTAATTCTGTGTGCTGCCCCTGGCCTGTAGGCAGAGATGCAGTGATGGAAGAAGTTTCAGGTCTCATACCCAAGTTAAAGCTCTGTGTAGTAACATCATTTAAACTTTTACTCAAGTGCAAATGTTTTGCATCACAGTATTATTGAGGTACTTAAAGTACCAGTGCCCATGTACTGCTGGAAACTATGGATCAGAAAAATCTGATCTCGGTGTTTATTTACACATTAAAATGTATTAATTGATCTTGTTTTAAATTACTGATCAGGAAATGCATAGTACCTAATGAGCGCCAACATCCCGGGCTGAAAAACGAATTCAGTGTCAAAAAGTGCCGTTCATCTGATGGCCACTGATTCCAAAGGCGACTCAGTCCAGATCATAGATGATATAAAAGAGAGGTGAAGTTTGAGAGTCTGAAGAGTGAAACAAAAGCAAAATTGCCTTAACTTGCATTCCCTTTACAGGCCATCAGGGGGTGATAGCTGGAGTTGCAAAAAGACTTCCAGCCCTATATAAGTCAATGGGAGAACGTCCCTCTGCAGATAGCTCTGTAAACATTTTCCTGCTGAGTTTATGGGCTCGGCTGCTTATTTCAGTCATACTATATAAAAAATTACATTAGATTAATAAATTTTAGTCATTCGAAGTGTCAAAAAAGAGAGTTTTCCAGGAAAAGCTCATTGGCATTGGGACCAACTTGTGACTGAGAAGTGGTTAGTCAACAAGCGTGTGCTTTCATAGTCAGATTACCCCTCGTTATCCACAATCCAGTGTTTAACTTTATGGTAGCTTCATCCATGTTTTGCACTGTCCGTGGTTCTGATAGACTTCTATGTTAAAATGTCCAACTTTACATCAAACCATGTGTTTACACATGGTTTTGGTCTGTGTAGCGTCTTCTTTTAGAATGTATAAATATGTAAATGAAAGTGATTCAGGCCATGTAATAATTTACGTGCATGTAAATGCATGTCTTCTTTAGATTCCTAAAGGGATTTCTAACTGAGTTAAAGCTGCATGAACTGCTAATTGCTGTGCAATAATTGCAAGAACAGCTTGGTTTGGCTGGGAGGAAGCACCGCTGCGAGGCTCCAGCAGGTCGTCTTTGAACACGAGCGATGCAGTGACCCTTTCCCCACAGGCTGGTTCATAAACAGAACCACTCTGTGGGGGGCAGACTTTGAATTTAGTCCTTCCTGATCTCACAGCATCTGCCTTGGAACCTGTAGATAGCAGCTGGAGTGGAAATGGTGTAGAAATGCCCATTATAAACTTGTGTCTTCAAGTCTGCACTTTCAGCAGTCCTATTTGTCTTATTTCTCCCTCCAAATCCCTTAGAATCAATTTCTTTCATGTGTAATAAAAATTCAAACCCATTAAAATGTCTGCATTGGATTTCAGAGTTTGATTCATGCAGGGTAGGGTTAGGCTTCTGATAATCATGCCGACCGTCATCATTTTTTTTGCTCTTGTCTTTCAGACGGGCTCCCTGCAGGTTCTGTCTCAGCAGATGTTGGTTGACTGCTCCTGGGGTTTCGGCAACAATGGCTGCGATGGAGGGGAGGAGTGGAGAGCGTACGAGTGGATCATGAAACACGGAGGTATCGCCACAACAGAAACATATGGAGCCTACATGGGAATGGTGAGATGATTCCACAATGAAACAAAAATAACTGGATAGTTATTTTTTTAAATAATAGAGAGCAACTTTAAAAGTTAAAACACTTTTGTAGTTTTTAGTTGTGAGCATGACTACTAGACCTACAAGTTAGCTTGTTCTTAATGAAATGTTTAGGAAAAAACATTGTTTTTGAGCCATTTCACAACCTCAACAGTGCAATTCTACAAATATCTTAATTGTGGCATTAATGAAATGTTTCACTTCAGGCTCAGGAAGTTTCCTTACAGTCAAACAAGCCTTTGACTTGGAAAGGAGTTTGTTGTTAATGTTAAAATGTCACTTAAAGTCAAAACTGTAAGAGCTTATTAATGGAGTTACTGGCAGTGTGCTCCATGCATAAATGTGTGAGGCTGCAGGTATTCATTAAAGTCTTTGACTTAGAGCCACCTGTGGGCAGCAAGCAATTATCATCTGGAAAATCACAGTGTCACTGATTTCGGGTGACACCAGAACAGCATGTTTGAACATTCAGTCACTAATTTGACATGCTCTAACAAGTTACATAAATAGCTATATTACAGTGGTGGACGTTTATATATTAAATCTGATACTAAAAGTAAGTATTGACAAAAACAAACTACATGAAAATCATTTTGTGATGGAGCTGTGTGTGTGTGCACTGCTGAGTAAAGTTTTCATATTTATCTTGATGTAGAAAGTGACTCAAAATTTGAAACACTGCAAACTCATCTGCTTAGCTGCACACTTTGTTTCCTGCAGTACAGCCATGGTTTGTGTTCATCTTGTAATGGCTTATTTGCGGTCACCACTTCGGCTGTGTCACGCTCAAAATATGATGCCATCACAGCTCCGGCGCTAAGGGTGCACCTGACTCGGTATTCTCCTGAAGAATAGGTGTCACCACTTAGACAAAACCTCCACATCAGCGCTGATGTTGGAGCAGAAGAAGTGGAAACAGGAAGCAGAGAAATTCTAGAGTTTATTTTTTCCAAGATGTTGCAGCATCTCGTTCTGTATAATCTGGGAATCGCTGACCTCCTGCACTGAACAGATGATTTTTGACAAAAAAAAGAGGATTTTGCGCTGGTGTAAAGTCTTCAGTAGTGTCCTCAGTCAGGAGCTTTTACTTCTGGTCTCCCTCTCCGAACTCCAGGGTTGGTTTTAATGGATCAACTGTTTTTCTCTCTGACCAGAACGGATTTTGCCACCTGAACTCAACCCAGCTTATTGCAACTATCCAGAGCTACACTAATGTGACATCTGGTGATCAAGAAGCCCTCAAGCAGGCGCTCTACAAAAACGGCCCCGTGGCCGTCAGTATTGATGCATCACATCGATCGTTTGTTTTCTACAGCCATGGTGTCTACTATGAACCTGCCTGTGGTCAGTTCTGTTTCTTTCCCTGATGATTACATTGACACCCTTTTTACAACTGCGCTTCATTCTCACAAAAACGTAACCTGTTGGTTGTGTTTTTCAGGTAACACAGTGGATGATTTGGACCATGCTGTGCTTGCAGTGGGATATGGCATCTTGAATGGAGAGCAATACTGGCTGATCAAGAACTCCTGGTCCACGTACTGGGGCAACGACGGCTACATCCTCATGTCTATGAAAGATAACAATTGTGGTGTTGCCACTGATGCTACATACGTTACACTGACATAGTCTTCTTTGTAAAGCTTTATGTTAATGCCTTTCAGCTCCTCTGGATGCGTATTCATGACTGCTGAATCACACTTATTGTTGTCGTATTAGGGCAGCTTGGTTATGAGGGAAAAAAAATCAATCCAATCACAGTTATTGTTAAGATCATGATTGTTTAATTTGGTTAGTCACTGACTTAGGAAATACAAGGCTTTTATTGACAGGTTTTTTTAACCCTTGGTTTCCTTAAACTTAATCTGGACTGAACTAAACACGACCGCCTGACTGAGAGTGAGTTTAGGCTTTAAAGGGGGGGCAAAAGCCACCAAAGAGCACCAGGGTATGCTGCATCTATAACAAGACAAACCTGTGAAACAAAGTGCATTCCCGTCATGATAATTATTGAGTCTGTATGATGTTATTCTTTAATTGCTGCTGGAAGTCAGAATTTTTATTGAAACAAATTTTTAGTAAATTTTTCAGTCCCAGGATGTGTCCTGCAGTTATTACCGCTGATTCCTTTTGAAATAGTGCAAAGTTAAACATTTTGCATCATAGCTTCACAAATGTGTGTTGTTAAGGAAACACTCAACTTTATGCAGATCCAGAAGGATTTCTGGATTCAGTGACTGACATGCATGGAGGAGGGAGTTTCGGCCTTGGCAGAGGGATGCAGTCTTGCACCTGTTGCATCGGTCTGAGCAGGTTCTGTATATTGTGTCAAATGTTGCTGTAGTGTTTAAGTGACCTGCACACTAACACACACAGAACAAGTTCACCTTTTCTAAAGCATTTTACTGCTTGAGGCACACTGGCACAATGCCCTTATTTCAGTTGTCACAAACTTCTACTCGTCCTTTACAAATAATTCCTGCAATAAAAAAGTTTTGCCATTTGCACCAACATCACATGCTTTCACCAGCAGTAAATCATGCTTTCTCAAATCATGCATATCTACATTTATGTAATAGAATTCTTAAAGTTCTTTGCTATAGGAATAATAGGCTTTGAAAAATCTACAACAAAAAAACGTAACACAATGATTGACCAATCTGATAAACCCATATTTAATTCACAATACATCATAGAAAACATATCAAATGCTTAAATTGAGACATTTTACTTTCATCAAAAATATTAGCTCATAGTTAATTTGATGGCAGGAATGCGTCTCAAAAGTGCTGACACGGAGGCTGGAAAAGTAAGTGGTACTAAAAAACAGCTGGAGGAGCATTTTGCAGTTAATCAGAATAACTGGCTACAGGTCAGTACTGATATAAAAAAAAGAGCGTCTTGGAGAGTTAGTTTCTCAGAAGTAAAGATGAGCAGCTAGAATCCGGATATATCAGATATGAACTGGAAAAATTCATCTTCCAAAATTCCAACTGCTGCTCCTCAGTTCCCAGATGTTTACATTATTTTATATGTTTCTATATTGTATTGTGATAAAAAACATGGGCTTGTGAGTTATCAAGTTATTGTATTCTATTTTTATTTTAACTTTTTTTTTTACATTTTTCATACCATCTCAACTCTTTTGGAAATGGGTTTGTAAATGTCTGAGGAATTGCACAACCATAATGTACTGTGTAAAATTGTTCGACTTCTTCCAGATTCTCTTTTTTTTCCTTTTTTGGGGGGGAGGGGGGCATATTTGTCACAAATATGTCAGATCAAACAAATTCTAATATTAGACCCAATTAAATAGCTTGGAAAGTAATTAGTACTTTTGTTACCTTTGACTAATATTAAAATTTGTTTGATGATCTGAAATATTTCAGTGTGACAAATATGCAAAAAAATGGGCAAGGGAAGGGGCAAATAGTTTTTCACAGCACTATATGGCATCATATTGCATGACCAGTGTATTTGAAACATAACTTGAAACTCTTCTATAATTCATAACAAAAAGAGCCCTTAATTGCTTATGAAGTCTTCCTCAATTAACTAAATCATTGTAGCCACAGTCCATTTGCATGCGAGTACAATAAAAGAACAAACCTGAAAAAAATGATGCTGAAATATCTCTTCACATGCGGATAACAGTCACATCTTGGTTTTTCCACACATAACTATGAAATACAGCAGTCTGGCCAAAAGGCTACATTAGTACATGCAATCTCTGTAGTTTCACTTTTCTTGGCTTGAGACCGTAAAATAGAAGACAAACATATCCCCAAAACAGTTAAAGAACACTTTCATACAAAACTACCAAATACATTTGTTAATAAAAATGCTCAAAATGTAGTAAAAAGATATGAAAAAATCTGAGTACTGTATTAGGAAAGAAGTGGCAGTCTGCTAGCATTCCTGTCCAGCCTTCAAATCACATTTAGTTGTGTGCTTGACCCCAGCATTCATAAGAGCAGCACATCCAGATTTTTTTTGCCCTGTGCAACAACCACACACACCTCTTCAATGGAAACAATAGCACTATTTAACTGGTGCGAACCACAATCCCTACATCCTCGCTAACTTAAAGCATGCAGCGATTAGGAGTCTGGAGCCTATGCCTCGTCAGACAAATAACTGAGCTACGATCAGCTATCAACACTGTTATAGTCATGTGAAAAAGAAAATTGTTCACTGGACTCTGTGAAGAACTAAGTACACCCCAGCTGCTTCCAGGAATTAAATAGGTACGTAGCAGCCAGGTGCTGATAATCAGATGCACTTGATTAACTGGTCATCAGCAACTATAAGGACCTCTATAAACGCCGATATTTGCTAGTCTGGAGCATTCAGATGTGTATTAACACATTCCAGCAGTCTTCCCGGGAGTGGACGTGCCAAGGTCAGCGCATGCAGTGCTCAGAGAAACTGCAAAAACACCCAAGAACTACATCTCAGACTCTACAGGCCTCAGTTAGCATGTAAAATGTTAAAGTTCACGACAGCACAATCAGACAAAAACTGAACAAGTGTGGTTTGTTTGGAAGGGTTTACCAGAAGAAAGCCCCTTCTCTCTAAAAAGAACATGACAGCATGGTTTAGGCTTGCAAATTTGCATCTGAGCAAACCGAAAGACTTCTGGAACAACACAGCATATCAGCACAAACACCTTAATCCAACTGTCAAGCACGGTGGTGGAGGAGTGATGATGTGGGCTAGTTTTGTAGCCACAGGATGTGGGCACCCTGCAGTCAGTGTGTCAACCATGAACTCCTCTGTATGCTAAACTTTTCTAGAGTTAAATGTGAGGCTATCTGTCCAACAGCTAAAGCTTGGCCCAAATTGGGTAGTGCAGCAGGACGATGATCCCAAGCATGGCAGCAGATCAACAACACAATGGTTGAAAAAGAAAAGAATCACGGTGCTGCAATGGCCCAGTAAAACTCCAGTCCTCAATCTGATTGAAATGCTGTGGCGGGACCTTAACCCTTTATTTACCACTTCAAAAGTGCCGCAATTTGCAGTGGCACTTTTGAATTACCGTGATAAACCTATGTTGAGTGTGATTTCTCAGCTTTCAGAAACCATTTGAATTTTTCCAATAGAAGAAACGGGTAATTACAGTAATTCAAAGTGCGTTTGATCAGACATCTCAGCGGTGACACGCTCGGTGTTAACCAGCTGATCACGGCAAGTATAGGCAAGTAACAGTTGTATCAATGATGATTACCCACTGCTAAAATGTTAAGATAGCTGTGCATATATGAATGCCTACAAACCCTAAAGAGCCAAAGCAACACTGTGAAGAAGAGTGGGCCAAAACTGCACTTTTATAACGATTGTTTTCACCCAAAAGGAGGTGCCCTGATTGTAGGGCAGTGATGCATGACTGCTCTTACGTATTGATGAAAATATACAAATATGCAAAGTCCTAACGGGAACTACTTATTCTTTCTACCCACATCCAAACATGAAATAAAAGATGGAAACTTTTGAGGGATGCACAAGACTGTAAAACATGGATATTCCTGACTATTTGGCTGGTTTTGAGCCTCAGTGTGCTGCTTTTTCTTTTCTTTTTTTGCCATTTGAAATGTGTTCTGCTCACAATCAAACTCCCATCATAGAACGGCATAGAGGATTTTGTGAGAAGTAGTATATCTGGAGTACATCTGAGGCTTTAAAAATGTGCATTAGGTGTGGCCCGCTAAATTACGTAACTCCTGCCTCTCTGCGCTGCCTCCTGATTGGCTAACATCTTCACACATGTCTGGATTTCCCTTGGTTGGAGGTAACCTGCTGGAGAGGAAGAATAAAACACAGACACACCTATTTGTAAAGAAGCAGGACAAATTTTATGTAGTTTGATGGAGTTTGCTGTTCAAAGAGTTCTGTGATAAGTGTGAGAAAGATGACACAGCTGCATTTTTACTTTCATCCATTCTTTTTTTTTAATTTTGCTCACAAGCAAGCAGTATTTTTAATACCTGTCGTCCCAGTTCTCTGCATCCTCCACTGAGTCTGGAAGAGGTCTGTCTGCAGTTTCAGGAAGGGCCAGGGCTAGGACAGCTCCCAGTAGCGGAGAGATACCAAAGATGGCGATGGGTGTGGCCGGGCTGTGGTTATGCAGCATGTTGATTATGGGTGCCAGCACACCGCCCATTCTTGCAAACATGCTGGATACACCTATTCCTGTTTGCCTTTAGGCACAGACAGGTAAAAGAAGCCGTGTCAGGAATGCATCATCCAGATAATCGTTTGATAATTAAGAGAGAACTCTCACCGCAGCACTGTGGGGAATATCTCAGCACTGTAGACATAGATTACAGCAAAGGAAGCTGCAATACCAAACTTCCCTACCAGGGCGAGACCACTCAGGACATTGGGATGATCTGCAGACAGAAGGAGGGAAATCACGCAAGTGATCAAATAAATTTAAATGTCAGTTATTTGAGGAAGAAGAGCGCCAAAGTTCAAAGTTGTGCAACTATACAGTTTCCATCCTACCTGCAGGGACAGCAAGCATGAGCAGACAGGCGAGGCCTCCAAGCGCCAGGAAGCCACTTTGGGAGAGTCGGCGGCTAAACGGCAGCACGACGAGGACCAGAGAACGAGCTGGGATCTCAACCAACCCGAACACAAACTGGGTCAGGTAGAGGTCTGTCCCCAACCTGGACACACCCAGGGAGAGGCCATAATAGACCAGCACATTCACAAACCTGTGATTTTAAAGGGGAAATGGAGAAGAGAGAGAGAGAGAGAGGGTGGTGAAAAGCTACAGAGAATTTGTCTCTTCTTAAAATTTCGATGAAATGAAAAAAGAAGCCGTACCAAACATAGAACAGGATCAGTGATCTTTTCCTCATCTGAGGCGTGCGTACGAGATCAGCAGCCGAATGACTTCTCTTCCCTTCACCTTCAAGCTCACGCTTCTCAACCTGATGTGGACACCACAGGTGAATCCGAACCCTCGAACACACAGTGTTCCAAAGAAATGAACAGTCTCTATCTTTATGGTAGTTTCATTTTAATGAAGAGAGACAGAATATCAATTTTTTTCAAAATATGAAACATTTTGAACAACAGATTTCATTATAATTATTTTGTGTTATTCAAAAGCTGTATGAAAACTAGACGTTTTACTGCAGGTAAACTGGTTAATTTGCAGTGTTGTGGTACAGTTAACAGTAGCGGTGCAGGGAAAGACTGCGGTCTTAATGCTCACTGTTAGGTTAGAAAAAGGGTAGCAGTTGTCAGCTGATGATGCTATTAAGTTTCATCAGCCAGAGTCCACTCTTAGCCACCCTGGCTTTAAGCAGTCATGATGGCTCATATAACAGCTACTTAGATCTTGTTGAAAGCATTTGACTAAATCTACAAGGAGCAGTAAATCTCTGAATCAGCAGCAGCCTCTCCACAAAGAAAATCTACTGCAGCTTTTCAGATCCCACACACAGCCAAAATACCAGCATTGATTACACACTACGTTAAAAAAAATATTCAAAACAGTCTGAGATTTTGTGAGAGAAGTTAGCATTCACAGTTTGGAGAAAATATCAAAAAGTTTCAAGAAAAGTAACTATTAAAAAAAAAGTCTGTGTAGCGCTGTCAGAAACATTATTTTAAACCAGCTGATCCTGATGCTGAGAGACACACCTGTAGGGTAGGAGGTAAGACCCGACCATTGACGAGTGCAGCCTTGCGGAGGAGCGCAATGGCCTCCTCTCTCCTGTCGTTGGCCAACAACCATCTGGCAGAATTGGGAAGCACCCTGATATGAGATCGAGACGTCAAACAGGGTGATGGAGAGAAGAAAGAAAAGAAAATGAGGGGTGAAAAATATGCAAGGCAGATTCAGGGCATGCATTCATATATGAATTTATTATAAATTTAGTTTATTTTATTTAATATTTAGATGGCAGTTGAATTTCTCACCATATATAGAAGATAAGCAGGAAGCCTGGGGCTGATATAGCTACTTGCAATTTTCTCCAGTCTCTTATAAGATATGCTACTCCTGCTAGCAGCATATAACCCAGGCCATAGGCAAAGTCTGTGATGATGCCAGCCAGCATTCGTCTGCTGGTGCACGTCCACTCAGTACCTTTAGAACGAAGAGACATCAGTCTTTTAGAGATATTTGTTTCTCATAGTGTATCCTCCAAATGTCTCAGTATTCAGATTTAAGAATGAAATCTTTTTGAAACCAATGTTTACGTGGTTTGCAGAATGTTCCTTTTTTGTTATTACAACTCAGAGTGTTTCCTCCTGCAGTGATCTCATATCATCCTCATCATATTTGGGCTTTTAGTCTGTGTGTGTGTTTGCTTAGTACCAAGAACAAAAGCATTGATGATAACTCCCGATATTGTGGTGCCAACTACAAAACGAAGGATCACATAGACTGGGAAGTTGGGTGCAAGAGCTACAGCGATGCCGAATACAGTCTGGAGAGCGAGGGACAGCAGCAGGACGAAGCGTCGGCCATACCTTGCACAGAAAGAGAGGGGGGAGGGGGGCATAGATGAGAGTTTGCCCTCATTAACAAAGGTTTGAACTAGTAATAAATCTGGATGAAACAAAATTGGAGATTTCACTCATAAGCTTGAATGTGGGAGTGTTGTGAAAAGTGCAAGTTAACAGAAAAATTAAAAACAAACAAACAAAAACCAAAAGTCTCACGTGGAACACAGGGGCAAAGATATTCTATGGTTCACAGTGTAGGAGGGGCTGCTATTAGAAATCAGGTGCTTATAACTGTCGAAGCGTAACCGGTTGAGCTCTGACTCTCTGGCTCTCTTCCACAGCATGTCTTTTGTCCTCCCCCCCCCCCCTCACCCCCAACCACTCATGGCAGATGGCTGCCCCTCCCTGAGCCTGGTTCCGCTGGAGGTTTCTTCCTGTTAAAAGGGAGTTTTTCCGTCCCACTGTTTCCAAGTACTTGCTCATATGACCTTGACCTTACAATATAAAGCACCTTGTGGCGACTGTTTAGATTCGGTGCAATAAAATTTAAGTTAAGTTTTAAAATTAATAACTGGGAACTCCAGTTTGATCAAGTGGTCTCTATTTCTTTTCAGGTGTCACTTTTTTTTGTACCGGGGCGGTGGTCCCCATCTTTAAGAAGGGAGACCGGAGGGTGTGCTCCAACTTTCGGGGGATCACACTCCTCAGCCTCCCCAGTAAGGTCTATGCCACGGTGCTGGAAAGGAGGGTCCGCCCATTAGTCGAACCTCGCATCCAGGAGGAACAATGCGGTTTTCGTCCTGGTCGCAGAACGCTGGACCAGCTCTTTATCCTCTCAAGGATATTCGAGTGTGCGTGGGAGTTTGCCCAACCAGTCAAAATGTGTTTTGTTGACTTGGAGAAGGTATTCGACCGTGTCCCTCGGGATATCCTGTGGGAGGTCCTGCGGGAGTACGGGGGTGTCTGGCCCATTGCTGTGAGCCATTCAGTCTCTGTACAACCGCAGTAGGAACTTATAGCTGGTAATAAGTCGGACTCGTTTCCTGTGGGTGTTGGACTCCATCAGGGCTGCCCTTTGTCACTGATTCTGTTCATAATCTTTATGAACAGAATTTCTAGGCATAGCCAGGTGGCAGACGGTTTCTCCCTTGGTGGCCTCAGGGTCTTGTCTCTGCTTTTTGCGGATGACGCAGTCCTGTTGGCGTCGTCAAGTGGTGGCCTCCAGCTCACAGTGGAACGGTTCACAGCCGAGTGTGAAGCGGCTGGCATGAGAATCAGCACCTCTAAGTCTGAGGCCATGGTCCTCAGCCGGAAAAGGGTGGACTGCACTCTCCGGCTCAGGGACGAGTTTTTGCCCCAAGTGGAGGAGTTTAAGTATCTCAGGGTCTTGTTCACGAGTGATGGAGAAGGGAATGGGAGATCGACAGACGGATCGGGGCTGCTTCTGCAGTAATGCGGACGCTGCACCGGTCTGTCGTGGTGAAGAGGGAGCTAAGCGTAAAAGCGAAGCTGTCAATTTACCGGTCGATCTACATTCCCACCCTCACCTATGGTCATGAGCTTTGGGTAGTGACGGAAAGAATAAGATCGGCGGAAATTAGCTTCCTTCGAAGGGTGGCTGGCCTCTCCTTTAGGGATAGGGTGAGGAGTGCGGCCATCCGGGAGGGGCTCAGAGTAGAGCCGCTGCTCCTCCACATCGAAATGAGCCAGTTGAGGTGGCTCGGGCATCTGATTAGGATGCCTCCTGGCCGCCTCTTGGGTGAGGTGTTCCGGGCATGTCCCACTGAGAGGAGGCCCCGGGGTAGACCCAGGACACGCTGGAGAGATTATATCTCTCGACTGGCCTGGGAAAGCCTTGGAGTCCCTCCTGCTGAGTCAGTGGAGGTGGCTGTTGTGGAATGGATGGATGGACTTTTTTTTTTTGTTTACTCTAGCCCTAATTCGCAAAAAAGACAATATATTACAGCCAAACTGTTACCATATCAGCTAACCTACCAGTTACTACTTCCTTCACTCTTCAGTTTCTTAATGCCTTTGCTTTATTCAATAAAAGGGAAGTGCAGGTCTCATGACCCAGTCTTACTTCCCCTCTGGCTTTCACCTACTCCTTTAGTTCAAAGACTTTTCAGGGCTGCGGGCTGAATGAGAAAGCCTACCTGTCAGCCATGGCTCCAAACACCACCGATCCCACCAGCAGGCCAAACATGTAGACAGATGATCCAATGCTGTTCCATACAGCTCTGCTGCA
>VUQK01042184.1:0-11444 GCA_015106715.1 Bujurquina vittata
TCCAGAGTATGATTAAAATGGTGGGTGGGCTCCTTTACATTTTGAGAGAAGCCAATTGAATCTAATAATAGATTAAATGCAGTGTTGAGGCTGTCATTTTCAGCATCTACATGGATGTTAAAATCACCCACTATAATTATTTTATCTGAACTGACCACTAAATCAGATAGAAGGTCTAAGAAATCAGACAGAAACTCTGAGTAAGGACCAGGTGGACGATAAACAATAACAAATAAAACAGGTTTTTTAATTTTCCAGTTAAGGTGGACAAGACTAAGAGTCAGGCTTTCAAAGGAATTAAAACTCTGTCTGGGTCTTTGATTAATTATTAAGCTGGAATGGAAGATTGCGGCTACTCCTCCTCCTCGACCTGTGCTTCGAGCATTCTGACAGTTAGTGTGACTCGAGGTTGATTGATTTAAACTAACATATTCATCCTGCTGTAACCAGGTTTCTGTAAGGCACAATAAATCAATATGTTGATCAATTATTAAATCATTTACTAACAGGGACTTGGAAGAGAGAGACCTAATGTTTAATAATCCATATTTAACTGTTTTACTCTTTGGTGAAGAACTGGGGGGGGGGGGGGGGATGGAGGGAACATCTCCCCCCCAATTTTGGAGACAGGTGCGTTCATCCTACCCAAACTTTGCATAGGATCTCTATGTGTCCCCCCCAACTCACTCCTATGCCCATGGATACAATACTGCAGTGAGAGCCAACCCCAAGTGTCAGCACATTGCAGCCACAACCGTGACCGTTCTCAGCCGTCCTCGTCCTCATCCCCGTCCTCCTTGTATGCCACCTCTCACATGCACTCTTACTCCTGTCTGTCCATACACATGAGCCACCTGCACACTAAGCTGACTTTTATCCTGCCCAGTTGGTCTGGTCACATCATTGGACACGTGTGTTCAATTGTGAGTTGCTGTGTGTAACAGATGACAGCGGCATTGGAGTTGTGTTCACATTCTGCTGCCAGTGTTGGGTTTAGCAACACACGTGTTTGTAGTGACTGAGAATCTGTTTGCTGTTTTGCAAAAAAGAGTGATTTAATTGCATCGGTGGTATCTAAGTGCCTGAACTGTGTTAGCGCTTTGGCCAAAAGAGTGTGATTCAAGAAATTTGTTTAGGCTACTGTGGATTTGGTGAAAGGAGTGGGGTTTAGAGCTTTAGCAATTCAGAAATACTGTAATTACAAACTTGATGGAAATTCAATTTTTCAAGATTACTTGAATCTCTTACTTCCCCAAAATAAATGCCAAAATCAAGGCAATCCCAGACCTAATCATAAATTGTATTTAAAAGTTGGACATAGTCACCCATTGATATCCAGTGACTAGTATTGATTATACTAAAGTAATTAAATTTGAATGAGCGGATGAAGTTTCAAGTTATCAGTGTACCATGCAGTAATTATTAAAAATGTACCCCCTGTGCAGTTGTTTGGAAACAGGAAACAATTGAGGCCCAAACCATTTGTGGATCAGGCTGTAAACGTATTCATTAATGATTTTAACACTTTCATGTGTGCATGAAAAATTTGGTAACGTGGCAAATGTTAATTCAATCCATGACTGTTTTCAATATCATTTTCTCAGCATGTACATCAGAAGTGGCAAAAGTGTGTAAGGTTTCAGATGAGGAGAACTTGGAGCCTTTCAAAGAAAAAATGGATGATTTCCTCACACAAGGTAAAATACCTAAACCCCACATATACATATATAAGAAAGCTGGACACTTTATTAGGTACACCTTGCTAATACAGGTTTGGTTAGGCCTTTTTCCTTAATTCTTCATGGCACATGTTCAACAAGGTGTTAAACATTCCTCAGAGATTTTGTTCCATATTAACACAATAGCATCATGCAGTTGCTGCACATCCATGATGCAAATCCCTTTGTTCCACCACATCCTACAGATGCTCTATTGGATTGAGAACTACCATCCAATGTTAGTAGAGTGTGAAAGTATTGTATTGTAGAGTCTTTATAAATATAAAGTGTTTTGATGTGACTACCACTACCTGACAAGCAGTCAAAGCTCTGTTGAGCCAGAGACTATGCTGTAGTAACGCAAGGATCAAGCAAGGTGGCGAGCAAGTGATTGTTAACAAGTTGTCTTTACCATCTTAGTTATAGACAACTTTAAATGCTAAAAAATTTATATTGGCTAGATAGTCACTAAGAGAAGCACACTGGAGGATGGCGAAGAGGACCTGGACAGTCTGCAGATTTATATTAACGAGTGTTTTGAGTAAGTTGTCATGGGTAAACCAGACAGGATGCTGACTGCCTCTGGCTACAAAGGAGCTCCGTGCACCAAGAAGATTCCCCAGAGGCAGATTCTTCACACACGATAGCGATAGCGACAGCGATATGGTGGCTATTTTGGAGTCCATGGACAAGAAACTGTCCAGTTTTGACGCTCGCCTTTCCATTCTGGAAATTCTGCACAAGGACTTTCAGGCTATCCGTGAGTCTGTAGAGTATAGCCAGCAGCAGATAGAAACACTTGCTGCAGAAAATGCCGTCCTCAGAGAGTCGGTGAATTCCCTCACTGAGGCAATGAAACTGGCTCTCGGAGGAAAATAAGAAAATCAAAGAAACCTTTATTGAGCTCCAGGCCCATAGCATTAGGGATAACCTTGCGTTTTGTGGAATACCAGAGAAGGCTGAAGAAGACCCAGAGACAACAGTGAAGGAATTTATTCAAACCTATCTGAAGCTCCCATAGGATACAGTGAAAACCATCCCCTTTGATCGTGTCCACCGCATAGGAGCCAAGCGACCTGGAGGACCCAAACCCAGACCGATTGAGGCCAAAGTTGAATGTTTCAAGCAAAAAGAGCTGGTGAAGAGCTGAGAGGAATGGACTTTAATGTTAGCAACCACTTGCCAAAGGTGATCCTGGAGCAACGCAAGGTCCTGTTCCGGATCCAGAAAAAAACACATCCAAGGAGGCTCCCGAGCTGTCATCATGGTGGACAAACTTTATGTTAACGGACAGCTTTATCGCGACCAGAAAACCACACAATGACTGTACTGATCTAACATATGATCTGTATACACAACAACTCCTTTTTCTGATTCTTCATCAGTCCCTTTTTCTACAGGTTCATTAAACCTGTTTAATGCCATTTCAATAGGCATAGGGCAGTGTTGTCGTTTTTACATTTGTCACTTTGGAACGACTCTTTGCTGTTTGCACCATTTCAGTTCTCTCTCACTTTACAAAACTTTTCTCTTCTCTTTCTGCACCCAACATTCTTGCCACATGGACATACAGCACTCACACCATCATACAAGATACACAGTTATGCAGGATGTGTGCACGCACACACACACACACACACACACACACCACACACATCTTTAGTGAATACACAACACTTCCCCAGTTAATTTAAACACGAGCACACTGAGGTTTGTCTCATGGAATGTACGCAGAGTCGCTTTGAGGGAAATGAGACTGAAAATTATTAATCAGTTAAATGATTTAGAGGCTGACGTTGTTCTACGGGAGACACGTGTCCAGAAAAACTGTGCACACACGCTTTCCTCTCCACAGTTTCCTCACACGTACTCAGCCTGCTACAACTCCAAACAAAGAGATTCACCTATAGAAATACTACATCAGACCCAGAAGGTAGATTTATAATGCTTAATTTACCTATTCAGAATATAGATTTATGTATGGTTAGCATATACGGACCAAATGTTGATGACCCCTCTTTCTTTCATAGCTTCTTCACCTCACTCTCTGATCACTCTGACACCACACTTGTAATAGGAGGAGACTTCAACCTGGTATTTAATGCAAATATTGACAGACTCAGTACAGCAGTGAGTCAAAGAAACTGGCAGTCTGCACACACTTTAAAAAATACATGGAGGATTTTGGTCTTTGGTCTGTGCTAGAACCCCCTTTTTCAGAATGGTGGCTGAAATTTTGAACAATCACAGGATATCTTCAAACATGAACTCTGTTAATATTAGCCTACTTCTTAAACCAGGCAAAGACCCAACACCCCCCCTCCAGCTGCCACCCAATCTAAATAAATAAATATAGACCTTAAAACAATTTGCAAAGTCCTTGCCATAAGATTAGAAAAAATCACACCATCCAATATACATCCGGATCAAACAGGTTTTATCAAGGGCCGGCAGCCAATAATACACGCCAACTAATAAATGTAATAGATTACTGTTCCATTAACAAATTAGAAACCACAGTTGTCTTTGTAGATGCAGAGAAAGCATTTGATGCCCACCCCTCTGAGGGACAATCATCTCTGCTGCTTCTGCCCACCTCTTTAGGACCCAGAGCTCCGGGCCACAGGTGGGAGTGGGGAAATGAGTTACAGCAACTCATCCTTCCCGCCCGGACCCGGACCCGGACCCGGACCCGGACCCTTTATTTACAAGCAGGGCACAATGAACTAAAAAGGTTCAGATGTGGATTCGCAGCCACAGGAAGGCATTGCTCAACTTTTCCATTAAAGGTGTTTCAGAAAGCGGTTTTTACAGCGGTGCCTTAAGAGCAGCATCTTTTTTTAATTCCTGATTTCTGAAGAGCCTTTAAAGTTTAAGGCTCTCCTCAGTCTGATTAAGAAGCCCGAGCTGATTTCTTTGGCTTCACAGCCACTTGCTAAAAACTGATTGGCAAACTTGTATTGACCTCTTGTTGTTATTTGTAAAATGTTTTCAGGTTTGAAATCCACTCTGTTTGATTTTTCGTGCTCAAAGGAACGACTTGTGCTTTTCTTCTTCTACAAGTTTAATTCAAAGCGTCCAGGCAGGTCTGTACTCAGAGCTGAGCTGTTCACGATGATGCCCAAACCAGACTCCAAAAATAATACCTGAATGAAAGGAGATGTCTGGATTATTTCTATGTTTTATGTATGCAGGGTTCACTGACATCAGGCTCATTTTACCTCCATTAAAAAAAAAAAAAGCGAAAGCATTTGACCGGGAAAACTGCAAATTTCTGTTAGCAGTTCTACAAAATTTGGATTTGGTTCATCCTTCATAAACTGGATTAAAACACTATATAGTTCTCCAAATGCACATATTAGGACAAATTATCTTATTTCCCAAAGCTTCAGTCTGCAGAGGGACACTAGGCAGGGCTGCCAGCTTTCTCCTTCACTTTTTCTCATTTTCATTGAACCACTAGCAGCAACAATTTGACAAAATGTAGATATTAAAGGAATTCAAACATCTATATCGGATTACTCCATCAACTGGAGTAAATCAACAGTTTTGCCTCTGAATTCTAACATTCACAACACCAACACTACCTCACTTCAATCGGCCGACATTAAAAATTTAGGTATAAAATTTTCCCCCACGCTGTCAGACCTGGTACGATTGAATTATATTCCTCTTCGAAAAACAATAGAGGATGATCACGTTGGTCCTCTCTGATCTATGTCTCTCATGGGGAGAGTTGCCACAGTAAAAATGATGATTCTGTCTAAAATCAATTATCTGTTCTCCCTAATCCCTAATAAATGGTAAATGGACTTCTTATATAGCGCTTTTCTACTCTGACTGAGCACTAAAAGTGAGCCGGCCGATTCCCAGAGCCCAATTTTCCATTAAAAATGCCCTCATCCCGGCTGTGGAGGAGCTCCAGGCTCCAGGGCCGGGATGTGGGAAAAGCCGTGTCCGGCCACGGCCCGGCTACGGCGTGTGGCGAGTTCCTCAGGACATCCAGAATGAAGGCTGTGGGCTACCGAAGTGAGCCGGATGCATCCCGGGGCCCAATTTTCCCGGACACATTCTTCAGAGAGCGTCCCTTAAGAAGTTGCACTCATCTGGCAGGGAGAGGGGATGAGGGCTCTAAGCGAGATGAGTGGGAGGTCCATGAAGAAACACATTTCCTACTCATCTAGCATGGGCACGTTTTCTGCTACGTAAGCAAAACTTGTGTGGCTTGTATGACAGGGAGTGGAGGCTGTGGGCAATCCCAGCAATGTTCCAGCATAGGCTCCAGCCTCCGCCCTGCTCCACACAGACTCTGCTTCTGCCGGTGCACACTTCGGCCAGCGGGACCGAGACACCCCGCCTGACCCAGATGTCCTACCATGGATGTTCCCCCCCTCTGCCTCTCACACCAGCCCAAGTGCAGGGACTGATGGAGCGGGCACTTCCAGACAATGCATTTTCTCAAAACCCTTACATTACAGGCCCCGCGGGAGGGCTGGGGGAGTGGTGACACCCTCCCAAGCAGCAGATACCTTGTCCTCGCACCCCGTTAGCTGCCATCCTTCCCCGGGGTGGGTCTGTGTGGAGAGCCTCCCCTTCTCTTCCATGGAGGAGCTCCCGGGGGGAGGGTTGTGGAGAAGCATGCCCAGCCAGGGTGCCTCGTCTCCGAGGTGGGTCTGTGTGGAGAGTCCCCCCCGCCCAGCCCTCCCCCCTGGAGCTCCTCCACGAAAGAGGGGGGGGCGGTGTATTTTTGCCCAGAGAGCATCTGCTTACTGGATATTTGATTTTTTTTTCTTGAATCATTCTCTGTGAACTCTAGTGGTACAGAAAAGTCACATTGGCTTATCAGTTTCTGTGCTATTTGGCACCAACAACCATACCACATTCAAAGTCACTTAAATGGTGTTTGAGGCAGGTGATTTAACTGACTTTGAATCTTTCTTCTCCATTCTGATGCTCAGTATGAACTTGAGCAGGTCATATTGACCATGTCCACATACCATGTGATTGGCTGATTTATTTTTTTGTGCTAATTAGCACTTGAACAGATATACCTAAGAACATAACCGTTGAGTGTATTTAATGAGGTAGATAAGGTGCCATAAGTCATCTCTTCTGATCCTTTTTCGTTAATTTTCTTGATAATAACTGTGCCATTGTAAAAGTTTCTTGTGCTTGTGGAGAAAGAAATAATTAGTACTTGGGGACAGAGCAAAAACATTTCTTATTATTATATAATTTTTCACTGCAATGAACAGGTTGCAGTTTGTGACAGCAAATCCAATAACTGTCTCATGTTTTCCCATATTATATGCATATTGACTTAATGTATTATTCCTTCTTTCTTAGCTACAAGTGAACTGGAGATGCTGGATTCTCAACTCAGCAGCACTCACAAATTGTAAGAACACTCTTCTTTATTTGTTACATTTGTGACCACGCTGTCTCATTAGCTATTTTGAATGAATGAATGAATGAATGTTTTTATTGTCATTGTCATTTCATACAACGAAATTTGTTCAGAACAGCCATTCAAGATAAGAACACACACAAGCAGCAGACAGGGGGGGCCTCAAGGCCGGCTGGGGGAGCCGAATTCTGATAATGCAGCTGTTGTTTTGGGACAGGCTGCTTGTTTTTCCCAAATGGCCTTCAGTCCACTGTGGCCCGTCTCAAAAGAAAATATCCAAATGTCCGAATTATGGTGCCATGCCTTTGCTATGCAGAGCCATACATTATCTCCAGCTGTAATCCTTTTCACACCGGCAGGGCACGTACATTTTCACATATGCACTGCAGCTCTGTGTTTGTTTGTTTGTTTGTCACTGCTGACAGTTTGATTAAAGTATTTGTTTTTTCAGATACAGGGCAATGAACCTGCACTGTCACCCAATGGATGTATCAATATGTTGAGTGGCTGCAATCAGGCATCTTAGGCTCAAATTTGTTGTGGTCCTGGGATTGTAATCCAGTGGTTTCAGTTCTTTTGACTTTCATCTTTTGTTGATTAATGGCTCCCAGCGTTCCCTTTTTTTGATACTTGGGGTTTGATTGGGGTTTTTCTTTACACTAACATCAAAAGAAACTGAAACAAAAAGAAAAAAGAGCAAGTAAAAGAATAAAAATTGTGACACTAGAGCATATTAGGTTGCCTTATTTACAATGTGCTTCTATACGTCCATGTTTGTCACTCTTGTCGATGCATATAAATTCCATTTCTCTTGGAATTGTTCTTGAGTCCTTATCTTGTGAGTCAGCTGCTCCATAGTGTATATTTCCATCACAGTTTTCATCCAATCATTTTGTGTTGGTGGACCAGTCTCATGCCATGTTCTCGTGATTGCCTTTTTACAGGCCACTAACAAAATTTTCAGAATAAAGCTGTCTTCCTTAAATACCTCATTTCCTGCCATGTAACCCAAATAAAAGAATTTGAATGATTTGGGTAATTCAGAACCCAGAATTCTAGCAATGGCTCAGTGTACCTCACTCCAAGATTTTGTGAGTTTTGGACAAAGCCAGAAGATATGAGAGTGATCCTGTCATGTACTGTGTGCTGCAGGTAGGATGATGACCCCAATGCAGGACACTTACTCAGGAGTAAAGTCAAAAGAACACAGCTTTTATTGCTGGGAAAAACAAAGAACAGGCTCGGGAACGAAAACAGAGAACACAATGATGAGGACGCAACGACAAGCAGGGGAAAACACAGGACTTAAATACATGAGGGCTGATGAGGGAACAAGACACAGCAGGGAAAACACAGGACTTAAATACATGAGGGCTGATGAGGGAACAAAACACAGCAGGTAAAAAACACAGGACTTAAATACATGAGGGCTGATGAGGGAACAAGACACAGCAGGGAAAACACAGGACTTAAATACATGAGGGCTGATGAGGGAACAAGACACAGCAGGGAAACACAGGACTTAAATACATGAGGGCTGATGAGGGAACAAGACACAGCAGGGAAACACAGGTGAACATCATTGCACAAATTACACTAGGACGGGAAAACAGGTCAAAACTAAATACAACTCAAAACACTGGGTCCAGGAACCCAGGAGCATGACACATCCACATTAATACTTCCACATGTCCTCCAAAAAATGCATATTTGCTGTTCAGTTTTGGTGCGACAAAGAATCTTTGTGTATGGTGCAACAGGAGCACTGCGGCTCAAAGAAAAGCTCTCCAAAGGGTCGTGAATACAGCCCAAAAAATCATCGGCTGCTCTCTCCCCTCACTCGAGGACCTACACAGCGACCGTTGTCTCAAAAAAGCACAAATCATCGTAAAGGTTTGCAAGGATTCACTATAACTAGTATTTTATTATTATAGCCATTATTTAATTATTTTATTTATTGTTTTTAGGCACTGACTGATGGCACTTTTAATTTCGTTGTTCTTGTACCAATGATAATAAAGATCTATCTTATCGATCTTTTCATATCATTCTGTGTCTAGTTGTGTGTAATTAGCATCATAGAGCTCTTTTATCCTTTGTGTTAAAGTGATCCCAAGGTAGTTTATTTTGGTTGTTCTCTTATTGATATTAAATTTCAACTGTGACTCTCTGGATAGGAATAATTCAACATCAGAAATTGTGTCTTAGTCAGATTTAGTTTGTACCCGGAGCAAAAACCAAATCTCTCTAGCAGGTTGGTCATGATGGGGATACCTGTATCCGGGTCCTTTAGAAAACACACCAAGTCTGCAAAAAGTGCAATGGTATGTTTTTCTTCCCCAATTTTTTTATTCCTTTTAGATATTTATTCTGTCTGACTGCCTGGGCTAACAGAATTGGAGAGAGGCAACAGCCCTGCCATAGCAGACCGTTCTAATGTTACACTCTCCGTCAGATGTATTCTTATTCTCGCAGTTGGTTTCTGGTAGAGTGTTTTAATGCATTTGACAGGTTCATCACTGAATCCAAATTTTTATGTCCTATTAACTCTGTCAAAAGCCTTTTCAGCATCCAGGCTCATTGGGACTGCACTGGTCTGATTGTTTTGAATATAATTGATAATATGTAGAGCCCTCCTTATGCTGTCCTCAGTTTGACGCCCTTTAATGAAGCCTGTCTGACATTCATCAATAATTTCCCTAATAAAGTATTTGTATCTTTTTGAAATAGCTGAAGTAGATAGTTTGTAGTCTACATTGAGTAATGATATAGGGCTGTAATGTGAACAGGTCTCACTGTTGTTTTTCTTAGGTATCACTGATATTATTGCTTCATTCCAAGATGGGGTATTTAAGTGTATGGTTTAAATGATACTTCAAGTATTGAACTAAGCTCTTCTCTGAATTATTTGTACCATCTGGCTGGTAGTCCATCGCCAACGGGAGACTTGTTTGTTATTAATCTGCTTTCTTTATATGTGTTATTGTTATCGGAGAGGTCAAGAGGTCATTGTGTTTTTTTTCCAGTTGTTGGTAAGTCTAATTCCTCTAGAAAGGCTTTCATTTGGTCTATGTCAGCAGATGGAAGTTGGCTATATAAATCTCTGTGTTAAATCTCTTTGGGTTCATAAATGATCTGGTTTGTGTACATGTATGTCTTTTATTTTGTGAATTGTTCCATCAGCCTGTTGTTTCTTCAGTCTTTTTGCCAGAATTCTGCTCGCCCTTGGCTCTCCTTCATAATAATGTTTTAAGAATCTTGTCTTTTTTTTTCTATTTCTGTGGTTAGTAATTTATCTATATTGTTCTTAAATTCCTTAATCTTTGGAAGCAGGGTGGGGTCTGCTGTAATTTTGTGTTGTTGTAAGCTTGTAAGCTTCCTCTTTAGTCTTTTTAATCATTGCTGTTTTTGCAATTATTTTTCCTCCTTTAACTGCTTTAAGCGCATCCCACAAGGTGACAGGGGCGACCTCTTCATTGTCATTTTTATTTTGATAGTTTATGATGTCTTCAATTCTTCTACTATTGGTTTGCTATTCAATAGCCCCACGTTTAGTTTCTAAAGAGTATTTTCTCTCATCTTTTTAGTTTGACTTCAAGATAAATGGCACTATGATCTATCTGCTTCTTGAATTTGGCACTTCTTTATGCTGTACATTTCCCTTTTATCCATCCATTCAACCATTATCTTCCGCTTATCCGGGGCTGGGTTGCGGTTACAATCAGCTCCCTCTTCACCACGACAGACCGGTGCAGCATCCGCATCACTGCAGAAGCAGCCCCGATCCATCTGTTGATCTCCCACTCCTTTCTCCTGCCACTCGTGAACAAGACCCGGAGATACTGAGCTCCTCCCCTTGGAGGAACTCGTCCCTGAGCAGGAGAGTGCAGTGCGCCCTTTTCCGGCCTCAGACTTAGAGGTGCCGATTGTCATGCCAGCCGCTTCACACTCTGCTGCAAACCGTTCCGCTGCGAGCTGGAGGCCATCACATGAGGAAGCCAACAAGACCGCATCATCCGCAAAAGAGACAAGACCCTGAGGCCACCAAGGAAGAAGCCTTCCGCCACCTGGCTAAGCCTAGAAATTCTGTCCAAAAAAAATATGAACAGAGTCGGTGACAAAGGGCAGCCCCGACGGAGTGCAACACTCACAGGAAACGAGTCTGACTTATTACCCGCTATATGGACCAAGCTCTCACCGCGGTTGTACAGAGACTGAATGGCCCGGAACAATGAGCCAGACACGCCATACCCCCACGGGCCCCCCCACAAGATCCCCCCAGGGACGGGGTCGAAGCCTAGGTTTATTTTGGGGGGGTA
>VUQK01042191.1:0-11046 GCA_015106715.1 Bujurquina vittata
ACTCCACACAGAAAGGCCCAGGCCAAGTTGGATTCAAACCCAGGCCATCTAGCTGTGAGGCAGTAGTGCCAACCACCACGCCACCATATGCTGCCCCCATATGTCTATATACAATTGCGTATTCTATTATATATATATATATATATATATATATATATATATATATGAGACATGAGGTCAGTGCAAACTCAGGAACAAAGTTTCTCCAGAGGCTCATCAGATAAAGCTTGACACCCTCAGCCTGCTGCAGAGGTCTGGAGGATCTTCCAGGAATGGTGACACTGTTTTCTAGAGATCTGATTGGCCAGCAGCCTGTGATTGGTGGCTGTTGAGCTCTTATCTGAAACAAAAACTGCCCCAGAGCAAAGTACCTCATCTAGTATAGTTGCTCCACCACAAAAAAGCCCTGAAAGAAGTCCTGCATGATCCACAGGGCCTATCCCGGTCATAATGAGAGCGTTATGCACAGTACATGCGAGCAAAGAGTCTGCACCTCCAGTCTTTGACCCTCTGATAAACAAAAAAAGATTTTACGCCTGATAAAATGAAACTAAACTAATAAGAAGTATTTTTATTACAACGCTGTAGCTTTTCTTTAGAACAAGCCCCAAAGCTGTCATGTTTAGTTGAGAAGGGTTTTCTGTGTTGATTGGATCCAAGAACCGGCACCAAACTGCCCTCCAATCCTATCAGTTCCTTTAATCGGTGCTGGCTTACAAACAGTGACGTGTAACTCGTGCAGGTCGTTTTTTCCTGCACAGCTGCTGGAACCTGCGTCTATCCCGCACTGGGCTCGGTGCATAACAGGCGTTCCAGGCCAATCTGACTGAAAACTGGGTTAAGTCTGAAAATCCTGCTTCTCTGAAAAGAGAGCAGGGAGTGAAATTTCTCAAAACCCTTTAGAGTGCCAGAACCGGAACCGTGTCGTGGCTCTTTCGGAGCCGCGGGGGTCCCCTACCGGCCCCCTCGCGGGACTTTCTGCTTTGTTTTGACCTTGTTGGGGCTCCACTCCCAGCCAGATCTCCTTCCCCTCGACCCTGCCTGGACCCGCCCACAACCTGCCTACCGCGCCTCCTGATTGGCCGCCTGTGCGAAAGCCAAACGTCCCTAATGGCCAGGCGCACAGGTCAATCACTTTGTCCTTTCACGAGTCATGAGTTCCCGAAAATATCTCTGTCTTCCCCAAACATCGTAAAATTTCATTTTCTGAGTGTTTAATGAAGAACGGTGGAGTGTGGGCCACCTGGAGCGACTCTAACTAAGCGTACGCGCTTAGCATCAGCGCTAACGCCACACATTATGTAATTAGCTCATTAGCTTAATCGAAACGCCCCAACTTTCCATTATCTGCTGTTAGCGCGCTGGGGCGGCGGTGCTGATCAGGTTTCCGCGATTGTTTACCTTCAGTAGAGGGTAAACAATCACGGACAGCCGCACTCTAACGCCTCCTTTAATCGGCTGCAGCCGCTAGCACGCGGCTAGCCGGCTAACAGCGGTGCTTCACATTCCTCTGGACGGGTCTCCGACCACCGGAATCACCGGAACTTCCGAACGGAGCGGCTCCGCGGGGTACATCACGGCCTCACTCACGCGCCAGCACCCTTCCATCCCCAGAGTTTCGGTACTGACCTCCAGAGGCGGTGCGGCTGGTCCCTCTCGGCCGGTCTCCGGATGTCCTTCGCTTCTCCCGGTAAAATGATGACAGCTCTAAGCGCTGAGCACGGGAGCGGGCTCGCGCTGACGTCATCGCGCACTGCGAAAGGGGCGTGGTTGTACCGTAAAGTTAACACAAACCGAAAATAAATAAATAAACGTAATTTTTAAAAGTCACTCAGCGGTAAATTATACTTTAACTAGAAAATGCATTTCCCACAGAAAATGCAACTGTGAACGCTTGCAGCTGAAAGATCGGAACTGAAATGTTAAGAAATGCTTTGAACCACTTACATGCTCCACAAATCACTTTGAAGTATCATCAGCCAATCAGAATGCCCCTACACGCTTTGATACGCCAACTGAAAACAGCTGTGTAACTGTTGAAATGCAGGCACTCTGTGGCAGAGTCCTGTTGAATTTGCCTCAGCGCACCTGTCAAACAAATGCTTCTAAATCAAAATCTGTAGCTTCATCAAAATCATTTTTAAACTGTGAGCGTCACAAGCACCGGCTCTAAACAGTGGTGTCATTTTTATTTTCCTGTGTTCAAAAATGAAGTCATGGGAGCAGTTTCAAAAAGAGGCTCGTTTTGGGTTCTGTGAAAATCAGCTCTCGAAAATTACTATAGAGACGAATGGAGAAGGAGGGTACTGTCTCTGCTTGACACAATGTTAGAAAGCAGAGAACCGGCTCTACGTTTTGATGGTAAGATGATGGCTGGAGACTGAAAGCTGTGAACACAGCAGCAGTTTAGAGAGAAAATTTTCAGCTTAAAATTTTAACGTCCTCCACTCTGAGGTTTGGAATGCGCATTCTAGAAAATCTGAAAATGTCCTCAAACTGTCACTGTTCATAAACCATAAAATATACCTACAAACCCAGTGACACCCGAATAGCCGAAAACCATGGCTTCATTTTAAAGCTTGAATGGTGTCTCTAGCTGGAAGTATGTTTGAAGTTATTTAAGCTCAAAGCTGAATAAATTTGAAGATTTGAAGAATTTCTCATTCATTTTGAATGGGCTAAAAATGTATAAAAAGCTGAATATTTCAGAAACCATAAAAGTTATAAACCAGAAAAGTAATAGCCTAAATGTCTTGCAAGCATTCACAAAATAATAAAGATTACAATAACAATACTGTGTAAAGCATTCACAGAATAAGCCATAGCAGTCAGAAACTAGTAGTAATGATAGTAATAGCACTCCCAGTAACCTAACCCTAGTCAGCGTAAAAACAAAGTCCAGGGTTCATGTATGACATGACAACCTCATCTGGGCATTAAAACATATAAATAGGAAAAAATATTTGCAACTTTTTTAAAACTACAAATGTACACACTTAATAAAATTATTTAATCATTTTACAAACATATTTTACAAACAAATAAAATAGATAAAAAGTAAGTGTGAAAATGAGGCTGTGAATGCAAGTTTCCTTGCCACAAACAGAAGCCTGAACACAGTCAATGTTTCTGTGCACCTTTATTAATCTCCAAACAACACAATCACAATCTGTATGAATAAAGTTCATTAAATTATTGGGTTCTTCTGAAGGACATTTATTCTTCCAGGTTTGGTTTTCACACAAGCAGCTCAAGCTCAAGTTCCACTTGCTGTGATCACCTGAAAGTGTCCAACAGGAAACAGGAGGCTGACGTCACGCCTCAGCTCCAACAGGTCAGAATCATCGAATCATGAAAATCATCGTCAGTCAGTCAGCATGGTGGCTTTAATGACATAAAGCAGTGTTTAATAATGGCATGAAATTCAGGTGAAATGTTCAGTACTGCCACAGGTTACAGGTGAAAAGCAAAAAGATTCAATATAAAATCATTCATTATAACAGAAAATGATTCTGAAATCATCTACACAGGTTCAACAAGGATGTAACAGGACATTTTTATGATCATCTCCAGGCTGGTTTGGCCTTTAAAGGGACCTTTTTGTTCATTGCAGGTCTTCTGGCAGAGAAGCCCGTCTTTGCCCCAGAATAGAACTTTAAAAAGCTCTTTTCCATTTGGACGTCAGACCTGAACCACCAGCTTTGCTGTTGGAGAACTTAAGTCTTAAAGTTGGCTTAAGATTGCTGACTGGCAAGACTTGGCTTTCACAAGTTACAATATAATGTTCATGTTTAATGTGGCCAAAGTTTCAAATAAATGAAGGTAAAAGGAGATCCATCAGCTAACTTTAATCTGATGGGGGACTAGATCAGATAAATGAGGATAAATGAATAAAAGAGGTGGAAATGATAAGAAAAGGTTTCCTTTGCACAGAAGTGTCAGCAGCTGAGTGTAACCTGAAGCTTCAGCTGTGCTCGGTTCTTTAAATAACCTCTAACTCTCTTCACTCAGGAATTCAGCGCTGACGATGGTTTATTTTTTGGCATGAAAACAGTCAAATGGCACTAAATTAGCCCTATGAGGGACTCGCCGTAATCCTCAGTGGAGTCCTTGGTTTCTGTGCAAAAACACTCAAAACCACTAAATTATTAAAAAAAGACACTAAAGCAGGTAAAATACCAACATGGTGTACACAGTACAGTGCATCCAGGTTCATCAGCTGCAAAACAGAAACATTTGGTTTACCGGCGGTGTAAAAATCCCTGGTTTGAAACATGCTGCATGTGTGAGAAGTTCAGCGTGATCGCTGCTCGCATAGGACAGGAAGCGTTGACGCTCTCAGGACATAAGTGCACAGCGTTTAAAGGATTTTCTTCCACCTTCAGACACTAAAAACACAGTCGCACAGCTTCAGTCTGGGATGTTTGGCAGGTTAAACACAAATCTAACTCTTGGATTTATGCTAAAGTTCAGCGTCTGCCGGGCACATTTTGCGTTTAAAATACTGATGGAACCAGGGTCCGTAACCCTTCTGGAGGAAAAATCTGGATCTGGAAAAAACTTTCAGTGAAAAACTAACAGACTGGACCTTTAAAGGAAGTGGGGCCACTTTAAACATACCTATAATAACCACGAGGAATGAGTATGTTATTTGTTTATTGTTCTAAAAGAGCAGAAGGAAATTAAATATGTTGGGCGGAGCTGCAGCAGCAATAGGTAGGTACTGCTGTTCTGTTTGAATTTAAAAGCAGCTGACTTATCTCGCAGCAGCTCCAGTTGGAAACAATCCTGCAGACGAACAGACTGTCATTGTGTTTGTGACACTAAAGGAAGATTTTCTCTGATTTCTGATCATTTAAGTTCTAAATGATGATTAGGAATATCCTCCATGTTGGATTCATCTGCTTTGCATGGGCTTGCACTAAGTGTGACTGCCTACATTTCCCAGAATCTTTTGGAAGCTCAGACTCATTCTATCTGGACAGAAGCTCCTGAAGACATACTGAACATCCCAGATATAATTATTGAAGCGACTTCCTTTGGCGAGCGCTCGATCACCGCAGAGACGCCGACGCACTGCACATGCCTGAGGAGAGGAGCTAAAACTTGAGGAGCTACACGCTCAGATGCTGTTGCATATCGACATTTTGCAGTTCTTCAGAGAGAGGGAGCTGAACGCAGGGCGAGCCAGGTAGTGCAAACCAACGCACCCATATGAAGCCACAGAAGGGTGCGTTACATTCCAGAAACAGTGTTGAGCAGAGGGGTGGTGTTATCAGTGCTTTCATTTAGAGACAAAAAGACAGGTGCAGGCTCCACCCCCTGAGACTACAAACCAGCCAATCGGAGTAAATACTAAGTTTTAAAGGTCAAAAAATTGAAACGTACTTTAACAGGTTTTCTTCAACCAATCAGAAGACGGCAGGCTTTTAGGGACCTCTGATCGGCTGATGTGGTTATAGGGCAGATGATGCGTGACCTGACAAAGAAAGAACAGGAGCGGCTGCAGTTCGGTCCTGCTGAGTCCCCGTACGTTCTGCAGAGTTCCCAGTCCAGTACAACTGGGTTCACGCCACTGCGATGATGGTAGTCCGGCTGGCTGGCAGCCGCTGTGGCTGCAGTTATGGAACTAGTTCTGAGATCGCTGGGAAGGGTTTGAAGAGGAGGGGGAGGGGCATCGTCCAGGTGTTAGAGGCCCCCAATTGGTTAAACAGGTGGCGTGGGCGCAGGTCTTTGAGGCACCAGAGGCTGTGACGCAGCAGGTTTCGGTTTTCTGTGAAGGAAGACGAAAGAAGGGTAAACAACCCGGCCGGCCTCTAAACCATCGTGTTCACTTTCGGCGCACTGTGGTGTGTTATCTTGGCGTCCAACGGCACCCGCAGTTAGCCGGTCTTAAAGCTAGCTTCAAATTCCAGTTTTCTTAAAAGCTGTTTCTTAACGTCAGCTCACTCTGAGTTAGTGTTAATGCTAGTGTCTGTGCTTAGTTAGCTCAAAATTAGCTTCTGAGTCCAGATATCTTAATGTTAGAGTATGAGTCATTTTGAGTCAGCTGCTGGTTAAAATGAGCTATTATACAAAATTTCTCAGATAAGCTAGGGCCCGCTAACTCATAGTTAGCTACCTGATCCATTTAGTTTAAAAGAAAAGGAGCCAGGAAGTGCAGCACTGCAGCAATGGGAAAATCCGGCCTCCAGGAGCTCCAAAGCCTCTGAGCTGGCTGCAAAACATGGAAGTAGCTTAGACGGGAAGCACCTTAAACCTGCAGTCTGTCTGAAGGGTAGTAGATGGCGACAGCTGTTCCAGACATGTGACCACTAACCACAAAACTTATTTGCCATTTTTGATGTTTGACAGTGATGGTCACCTGATAGCCACCTCCTGCTAGGGAGACCCCTGTATTCCCCACCCCATCGACTTTGGCAGCAGTTGTAGTTTGAATGGAAGTGACGGGTTTGTCTATGAATATTGTGCAGCTGCTATTCAGTGAACATATAAATAAATAAAATTGAACTGAACTGAATTGGTGGCTATATCCTATCCAATATGTGTGTGTAGGTTCCGTCATCAGATCATAACAGTCTGTGGAGCTTGAAAGAAGGGTGACCGGACCTGTTTCACCTCTCATCTCATTCTTTAGTTGAAGAAGCCTTTCAGATGAGAGGTGAAACGTCTTCAAGAAACAAGACAGGTCTGGTAGCCCTTCTTTCAAGCTCCAGAGACCACATCCAATATGGTGAATAACTCTTGAGCAATGTGTGTATGATATCGCATGACATCACGTCGACAGCGGTCTATAGAAAAACAGCTTTCTGTAGCAGCTTCCAGCCACTCGTTTAGATGATTATGTGTGGTATTTTCCTGTCACTCATTGGCTAACAAGTTACCAGTAACAAGCCATTAGCCAGTAAGTGAATGTTTTTTTTTCCCAACAAAGATGGCGTCAGCGACCAGCAGATGATGTTGTTTTTGGTGTTCAGGTGTACATGCTGATTTCTTACAACGGAGGAGGAGGCGGCCTCAGAGCGTGGGAAGGAGCTGTCCTGCTGGATTCCACCACCTGAACACACAGAGGAAGTGGTTAAATCTGCCGTCACTCACCTGCCACGTCCCCGTACACAGCCTCAGAGCCTGCTTTGCCTGTACTTTGTTTTTTTACTCTGATTTGACCTGGTGAGTGAAAGGTGCTTTTATGGTGTTATGATCACGAAGCTAGAAAAGCACAGCGCAACGAAGACGTAACATCAGTACTACATGAGCAGCAGCAGCAGAAGTAGTAGTAGTAGTATGAGGTGTGAGCAGTATTTTACCTCCTGTGGCGGCAGCAGCTGAGCGTGGTGCTTCACATGGAGAGAAAGCAGAGTGTGTTAGGACTCATTCAAACATTACACACAAACACACTAAAGTGATCAATCACACAGCGTAATCAGCTGATCAATAACCTGTCAAGCAGCTGCTTTGTTTGCAGATCAGTTGGTTAAATGCCTGCTGATTAAAGCAGATTAACGGCTCTGTAGGAGTGCAGTCTCTCACTGATTGAGAAATCCATCGATCAGCTGATTAGTCTAAAGCGATGGGTGAGCCCATCAGTAAGTTAATCTAAAGACACAATAATAACTGTCTTTGGTCTTCTTGCACAGAGGTGTGCTCGTCACCATCTTCAACACCAGGAGAGCCCCCCCCCCAGTGATCAACCACAACAGGTTCAGCAGGAGGCTGTGTGGGTGTGTCCACCTGCTGCACAGGTTCATTATGTGTACAGATGTTTCTATAACTCTCTGACTGACAGGTGTGTGGTGACACAGGCGGCTGTAGCTGCTAGATGTCTGCTAGGCCAAACCGAACCTGTGCAGCACACTAAGGGGCAGAGACCCATTAGCCCAGAGCTGAGGTGTGCTGAGCTGAATTTACTGAAACTTGGTGCAGAGGTGGAGCTCAGGCAAAGAAGATCTGGATCAGTCTCCATAGTGGAGGACCCGCTCTGAGGGCTCCCTCAGTTTGTGAACACTAACAACGTCTCGGAGACGTTCGTTTAGTTTTTCTGTTTACTTGCTGTTGAATTTGGTCTGAGGAATTTCAGTGGTTTACGTACGATGAGGCACACCTTTCTGTAAAGACACGCCCACTTAGCACGCAGGTGCTTTCGGTCTCTGACGTTCATTAGTCATAGAATAATCCTACAGGAACTAACTGAGGTGATGCTGTAGCACTTAAAAACTCTAATAACTGATGAGGCTACAACTATAAAGTCACACACCTGGATGGACAGGTGCAGCAGGTGTTTATAAATCTAGACAATCAGTGAGGGCAACGTTCCTTCATAAATCAGACTTTAATCTCAGTTTACTTTGGCTTGGATGCAGTTCTCAAGCCTCATGGGAATCCTGCCAGACAGGCAATAAACTCACCCCATCTCTGACGATGTTGTTGGTGTTGCCCCGGGCAACAGATGGAGGCTGCGCTCTGGGAGGCGGTCTCCTGCTGGGATTGGCTGAAGCTGTACCGTCAGCCCTGATGGAGAAATGAATGTGAGAGAAGCTCAGGGAGGGAAGAGAGACTGGCCCCGCCTCACAGATGCAGGCAACCTTTTATAATAATATAATGTTCAGTGTGTTCCTGAACGCAGGAGACGTGTACGATGTTCCCGTGGTTGTGGTGACATGTGGAGGCGTGTATCTGTGCGCTCACTCGTATCCCTGAGACCTCTTCCTGCGATTCAGCCCAAGTCGTCGCAGCAGCTCGTTCCTGCGCAGGAAAACGAAGATGCCCAGAGCGAGCAGCGGGAGGATGATGAAGAAGAAGACGAGAAGGCCGTCCCTGAGCGAAGTATCCTTATCTGCAGAGCGACACAGAGAGGAGGCGCGTTAACACAGGACAGCTGCCGGGCAGCCCTCAGGTGAGTCTGAGGTCTCCAGGTGACATACCATTCCACGTGGGTCCACTGTCCAGGCTGCCTCCGTAACCCGTTAACTCACAAAAGGGCGGTGCCCAGCCGTATTCGCAGTGGCAGTTCTTGTTGCTGTTACACACCTGGGAGAGACAGACGAATCACACGTGAGTCACATGACCAACCTGACAGGCAGGTAAGGCCAGAGGAAGGGCAGATGACTCACCCCGTGTCCGTGACATTTTGTTTGCATGTCACAGTCGTATTTCAGGACGTCTGCAGTGCGGCACTCAAAGTTCATGCAGACCTGAACAGCACAGAAGAAACAAGCTTTAACACCATCTCCTCCTCCCCTTCCCTCCTCCCCTTCCCTCCTCCTCACCTTGTTCTCTCCACACTTGGTCCCTTCGTTCACCATGCCCGGGTCGGGGACGTCTGACCCCAGCATGAAGTCCACTCCGTAGCATTTCCCTCCGGCAATCGGAGTGGTGATGATCGACGGCTCAATGCCGAAAACCGTCTTCGCCTGAACGTTGGAACACTGCAGCTTCCCACACATGGCATTTCTATGGAGACAAACAGGATCAGTAACATGGACAAGTGCAGCCGTGACCTGCGGTCAAAGTTCATCCTGTGAATTAGAAAGAACTGGTGAATTCAGGGAAAGGGAGGCAGTGGGTAGGTGCTCGCCTTTACAACCGGAGGGTTGCTGGTTCAAGTCCCCGTCTGAGTGCATGCGTCATTGGGCAAGACACTTAACCCACATTGCCTGTGTGTTTGGTGGTGGTCGGAGGGGCCGCAGGCCCGCATTGGCAGCCACGCTTCTGACCCAGGGCAGCTGTGGCTACATTAGTAGCTTACCACCACCAAGTGTGATTGAGGTGCAAATGAATAGTGCTTGAAATTGTAAAGCGTCTTTGGGTATCTTGAAAAGCGCTATATAAGACTAAGGCATTATTATTATTATTGCAAGAGCCACTTTATAAGGGGTTTGATTTTGTGGTTTGATCGGGGTTGATGGTTCCTTATTGGTTCATTATTTCCTTAGTTACAATACAGTGCATAACGATTTGAGAATGGGCAGTTAATTGTCTTCGATGCTGCTCGCTTTGATGTGGCCAGTAATGTCAGTTGGGATGTTAGGAGGGTTGCACTAGGCTTAGGAGCACACAGTTTTTCTATCGTGTGACTATGTATGAAGTTTAGCAAATAAAAGTCTGAAACCGAAACTACTTCTACTGTCATACGCGTCTGGATTGAGTTACTGAGCCTGCTTAGAAGCGGCATGGAGAAGACGGGAGCAACGCTGCTACATTAGTAGAAAAAGTCCAAAGGAGAGAGTGACGAGCGCAGAAAGGAGGTCCGCTGGATCGCCCTGAATGAATCAGCGAGCGTGTTGCCGTAACCTGCGGAGGGTAGAGAAGCTTCGGAAAGGTAGCGGAGAGATCTGGAATGTTTTGCCTTTAATGAATGGGCTCCCTGACAGACTGACGCTGCAACGGGAGTGACGTTAAGTGCTGACTGGATTCCATCTGCTAGCTGCTTTAGTTTCCCACATGCTGGTAATGATAGATTGCCTTGAGAAGAGCCATTAAAGTCTGTGTTTGGAAGTTGTGATGCACATGCTACTGTGAACAGTGGGATTTGGAATTTGGGCACGACTCAGTACGTTGTGTACATGATGGCTGAAGGGGAAGGAAGAACTAGCGTTGGTGAAATGGAGGTTGTGGACCTCACTAAGCAAATAGAAGAGCTTCTGTCTGATGACGAAAGGGATGCAGATGTATATATATGGGACGACCCTAGGATGCAGATCACCAGAGAGTATTTGGAAGAAATTAAAAAATGGATGCGTGCCGAGAATGAAATTAAAAAAGGTAAAACAGCTGATGTTGGCTGCGTGAGGGCAGCAGGTGGAGTGGATGATGAAGTGAGCCCTGAAGATAGTGTATCACAAGCAGGTTCTATTGGACGCTTATCTGCCGTGTCTGCCAGATCATCGGTTTGTTCCAAAGCAGAAGCAAAGCTGGCTGGACTAAAGGCACGTGCTGCAGTTTTGCGAAAGAAACAGGAATTTGAAATGGAGCTTGGCTTTAATCACATTAAAGCCAAGCTTAAAGCAGAAGTAGCCAAGCTTAAAGCGGAAGAAGCCGAGCTTGAAA